>CM035440.1:16631975-16869475 GCA_020310875.1 Ceratopteris richardii | reverse complement strand
CAATCTCTTCTGACAAGCAAGTGTATGGTGAATCCTCCTCTCGATCTATGATAGCGAACCGCGAGCTAGAAGGAGCAAAGTAGCATAATGCTATGTAGATGATCCGCTCCTGTCAGAGCTTGAGTTGAATCCAAAGATATCTAGCATGCGAGTCATGTGCGACTATCTGTATCTTGCTTTGAAGTCCATCTCTGAAGAGTATGGCTACTCTGCATGGGTGTGAGATTGTCATCAAGGTAGATTGGGGGGGGGGGGGGTAGAGCCCTCTTTTTCTACAATGCCCATGATGCGTTCATTGTGACGACGGGCTTGTCTAATCTTTTCTTCTTCGATGGTGGTCTGCACGATGAGGGCTTCTTCCTTTTGTGCTTCCTCTTTGGCTTCTTTTTTGATGTTCTTCACTATGTCGATCCACCCTTCTTTGGTAGCTTCTATTTTGTTTTCCATGCTCGTAGTCAAGGCTTTGGTGAGTTCTGTTTTGAGAGCTTGTGTCTTGCTCATATTAATCTCTCCCTCTTCGGGTATGAGAGAGACTATTGAAGCTTTGAGGAGCTCCAATTCCTCTTTCATGTGTTGGGGATAAAGGTGCCAAGGACTCTCCTTTTGTATATTTTGACCCTTCCATGTGAAAGCTCCAGACATGTTTTTGTTATATTTTTTGGACCCAAAATTGGGGAGTTATAGGCATTTACATTATTTTTATGAATTTTGGTCATTGGCCATGTGTGAACATGCCCAAATGACCTAAAAGTCACTTATCAATAAATCTTGGTCCCAAATCTCTCATAATTGGATTGGGACTTCTTCAACTTCAGCTTCTCCATCTTCTTCTCCAAATTTTTGCACAGGTTTCTCTCTCTACTTTCTCTCTCCTCATGCAGTAGTCCACTCCCTTTGATTTGGAGCAACCGAGCACACCATGACGTAGCTCTCCACGGCCTCTTTCAATTGGTATCAGAGCTTTGAGCTGTTCTATCGCGACAAAGTTGCTCCAAGTGCTTTGCGACTTCAGCCTATGTTAAGCTGAAGGTGTTTTTTTGCATTTTGAAGAATTTCATCGCAAAAAACCTTCCTTTTTCGCGATAAAAGTGCTGTTTTTTGGAGGATTACTTTGCCCGGAGAAAAGCTGAAGCAAATTTTGTGCTTTTTAGAGAGTTTCATCGCGAAGAATCTCTTCTATTCTTCCTTTTGTATCCTCACAGGTGATTTTCAGCATCCACATTGCTGATTTTTTCATCTACAGGTCTTTTGTGGCAGAAATTCTCTCTCATTTCAAGTGGGAGGATATGTACAAAGATTGACGAAGTGCATACTTGCTGGAAACTTATTACAGCAGGTCATTTCTCTGATTTTACAGGTCATATTGCCCCAAAAAATTGGGGCTTTTGTGAAAACAAGCACCCATTGACTTGGTTTTGCATCTATGTATGCCTTTTGTGGTTGAAAAACAACAAATTTGTTGTTTTTGATGCAATTACAGCTTGCTGGAATTTTCTGAAATTTTCAGCAGAAAATTTCAGAAATTGATTTTTTCAAGTTTTGAACAGTTTTTGGGGTTAATTTCTCAGCTATAGTTTTGTAAGGTAATTGCGCATAAGACAACAGGTGAATTTTACCTTTTTTATTGAAATTTTGAAGCTCTTAGCGTGCAAACATAGCTTCTACCTCCTTTGATGTCAAAAGCTTGTTTGAGATAAAGAGATTTGAAGGTAGCGGTTTTGATTTGTGGAAAGAGCGAATGTTGGACATCCTCTTTCTTAAAGATTGTGAAGGGGCTCTTGAGGAAGTTAAGCTTGAAGATATGACAATGCAGCATGGATGAACCTAAATAAAAAGGCCATCACTTACATCAAGATGGCTGTATCAGATGAAATCTTAGTGGATTTGAAAGGCCTTACAAATGCTTTTGAGGTATGGGAGAAGCTGAAAGCCACTTATGAAAATACCACGCCTATAAATCAAGTGCATCTTATGCGTAAGCTAGTGTGTATGAAGCTTGATGAGTCAAAAAGTATGGCTGAGCACTTATCTTCTTTTATAGGTACTCTTTCACAATTGCAAGACTCTGGATTAACTCCATTTGATGATAAGCTTAAGGCCATCTTCTTGTTGATGACCTTACTTGATTCATGGGAAACATTGGTTGTTTCACTTTCGAGTAGCTCCAATCTTACCTTTGATGGTGTAAGGGGTTCTATTTTGAATGAGGAAATCGGGAGGAAAGCTAGTGGAGAGGGCAGTGGTTCAGCCAATGTGGCTAGAGGAAGAACAGAAAAGAAAAGTGGAAATGTACAAAGGAACAGGAGCAAAAGCAAAGGCAAGGCTGAAGTGAATTGTTATCAATGTGGTAGGAAAGGTTAGAAGAAGCCTGATTGTAGATACTACAAAGCTGAACTAGAAAGGAAGAACACAGGTGATAGGAAGAAAAAGGACACCAAGAATGAAGCACATGATACCTCAAAGGACAAAGACAAAGAGAAGGCCAACGTGGCCTCTAGTGTCATCATTGAGGAGCTATCAGATGCAGAAGATATACTTTGTGCTACTATGGAAGCAGATCATGCCGAAGTTATTGATGCTTCTATTAATATTCATGCACAAGATATGCAAATCACAAAGAGGGATTTGATTGATGCCTTGCTTACTATGAATGATGCCACAAACATGGATTGTAGATTCAGGTGCATCGTTTCATGTAACTCCTATTAACGAGTGTTTTACTACCTTTCATGCAGGAAGCCATGGACATGTATATCTTGGAAATAACCATGTTTGTTCTATTGAAGGTATTGGCACAGTGCATCTAATAGTGGATGGTACTAATGAGCTGGTTTTGCATGATGTAAGGTATGTACCAAGCATCAAGAAAAGCTTATTGTCTGTTGGGCAAATGGATATGCATGGATATAGTACCCTCTTTGAGAAGGGGTCATGGAAGCTTATCAAAGGCTAAAGGTACAAAGAAAGGGACTCTTTATTGCTTGCATGGTAAGCCTTGCTTGGCAAGTTTATTGCTTTGGCTGAAATCCATTCACATATGGAATTATGGCATAAAAGGCTTGGCCACATGAGCCAAGAAGGCCTTGATAAACTATGTAATTTGGACAAGTTTGATGCTAAAGGCTCAAAATTTGACTTTTGTAAATGAATGCCAATATGGTAAGCAAGTAAAGAATTCCTACTACTCTGGTGTCTCTCGTAAGTCTAATGTGCTTGATTTGTTCATTCTGATGTTTGTAGCATGCCCACAAAATCTATGGGGGGTGCTCTTTACTTTGTTTCTTTTGTTGATGGCTACTTTAGGAAGCTTTGGGTATATTTGTTAAAATCTAAAGATGAAACCGTTGTTGCATTTAAGAAATTTCATGCATTTGTGACCACTCAAACAGGTAGAAAGCTGAAATGCTTACGTACAGATAATGGGGGTGAGTTTACAAGTGCTGAATTCAATAGATTTCGTGAAAATCTTGGTATTAAGAGAGAGCTAACAGTCCCATTCAGCCCCTCTTCCAACGGTGTGGCTGAAAGGTATAATAGGACATTATGTGAGAGGGTGAGATGCATGCTGTCCATAGCTAATCTCCCTCATGGATTTTGGGGAGAGGCTTTGAAAACTACAGTTCATGTTTGCAATCGATCCCCTCATATGTCCTTAAAAGGTGGCATTCAAGAAGAGGTTTGGACTGGCAAACCAGCTTCATATGACCACCTACGCATCTTTGGTTGTGATGCTTTTGTGCATATAAGGCCTGAGTAGAGAAGCAAATTAGATGCGTAAGTCCATGAAAGGAATCTTCATGGGTTATGGAGATGAAGGTGAAATGGGCTACAGGATTTGGCTACCTCAACTCAAGAAGGTAATATGCAGCCGAGATGTTGTATTTAATGAGGCAAGGCGGCTCGAAAACAATTGTGCCTCTAAAGATGACCATAAAAGAGTTAAATTTCAGCATGTACAGCCACCAGTTAAATCTGATATGAACCCTCGGGATGCACCACATATGGTTGGAAATGAGCCCGTGGTTATTGAGCCAGATGATGCTGGACAGCAAAATGATGCTCCTGAAGGGCATATGCAGCCACCTATTCATGCTGAAAACAGGGCTGGAAATGATCTACAGCAGCCCATTAACAATGAAAAAGTTAATGTACCTCCTGATGTAGATCCATTGCCTGGTAATGTGGATCATTGGGTAAGAAGATCTATACGTCCTAGGAGGCCAGTGAATAGATATGATCCCTCTATACATTATATTATGTTATCAGATGAGGGTGAGCCTCTTACTTATAAAGAGGCAAAGCTATGTCAGCACAAGAAGAAGTGGGAGTTAGCCATGCAGGAAGAGATAAAGGCCTTGCATGCAAATGATACTTATGATTTGGTTGAGTTACCCAAAGGAAGGAAGGCCATTCCAAACAAGTGGGTGTTCAAAATCAAAACTATTGATGGAAAACCCAAGTATAAGGCAAGGCTGGTTGCTAAGGGATATGCCCAAAAAGGGGGCATTGATTTCCAAGAAGTGTTCTCTCCAGTGGTGAAAATTACCACTTTACGTGTGTTGTTTGCTCTCACAGCTGCCTTGGATTTGGAATTATTCCAAATGGATGTTAAAATAGCCTTTTTGCATGGTGATTTAGATGAAGAGCTGAACATGAAACAACTAGAAGGATATGCCATTCCTGGAAAAGAGCATCTGGTATCCAAACTGAAAAGGAGCTTATATGGGCTGAAACAGGCCCCCAGATAATGGTATAAGAAGTTTGATGCATTTATGCTCAAACATGGGTTTAAAAGAAGCCATGCAGATCACTGTTTGTACACCAAAAAGGATGAAGATGGAAGCCCAATTATTCTTGTACTGTATGTAGATGATATGCGGCTGGCTGGGAAGAAAAAGAGCACTCTGAATGCTCTAAAACAGCAGCTGAACTCTGCATTCTTAATGAAAGACCTTGGGAAAGCTGAGCATATTCTTGGTATGGGTATAAAAAGGGATAGGCAGCAGCATACTTTGTAGGTATCCCAAGAAAAGTACATTGAAAAAGTGCTGGACAGATTTAATGTGGCTGATGCTAAGCCTCTTGGAGTGCCATTGCAGCCACATGTTAAGCTTTCCAAGGATGACTGTCCCAAAGATGATGATGCAGCCAATTACATGAAGAGTGTTCCATATGCATCAACTTGTGGCTCACTTATGTATGCTATGGTTGCTACTCGGCCAGACATTGCTCATGCAGTGGGAGTTGTTAGCAGGTTCATGGCTAATCCTGGTAGAGCTCATTGGGACGCAGTCAAATCTATCTTGAGATTTTTGAAAGGGACCAAAAGTAAATGCTTATGTTATGGAAAGGGTCCATTGGAGTTAAAAGGATTTTGTGATTCAGACATGGCTGGTGATGTGGACACACGCAAGTGGCTATGTATACATCCTTGCAGGTGGAGCTATTTCATGGTGCTCTAGACTTCAGAGGATAGTTGCACTATCTACTACAGAGGCTGAATATATTTTAGCCATAGAGGCTTCCAAAGAAGCCATTTGGTTAGCTCGCCTCTGCAGTGAGTTTGGGATGCCTAAAAAGGCACCTGTTCTTGGATGCAATAGCGAGAGTGCCATATGTTTGGCAAAGAATGCCATGTTTCATGCTCGCACAAAGCATATTGATGTGAGATACCACTTCATCGGAGAGGTGTTAGAGGATGGCCTGATCACTTTGATCAAGGTCAATACTTCACAGAATCCTGCAGATGCTCTCATGAAGTGTCTACCCAAAGCACAACATCAGCTATGTATACAGATGGTGGGAGTTACTTAGCTTAAAGGAGCCTCCTTGGTCCTTTAAGTGGGAGGTTGTTGGGGATAAAGGCCCCAAGGACTCTCCTTTTGTATATTTTGACCCTTCCATGTGAACGAAGAGAGCTTTCAAGACATATTTTTGTTATATTTTTTGGACCCCAAATTGGGAAGTTATAGGCATTTACATTATTTTTATGACTTTTGGTCATTGGCCATGTGTGAACATGCCCAAATGACCTAAAAGTCACTTATCAATAAGACTTGGTCCCAAATCTCTCATAACTGGATTGGGACTTCTTCGACTTCAGCTTCTCGATCTTCTTCTCTAAATTTCTATGCAGGTTTCTCTCTCTACTTTCTCTCTCCTCATGCATAAGCCCACTCCCTTTGTGTTTGGAGCAACCGAGCACACCACGACGTATCTCACGCGGCCTCTTTTATCATGTTTGCTTTCTCCTTAGCCCATTCCTCTTTTTCTTTCTTGCTCTCCCTCTCCCACTCTTCTATCTCTTTCTTCCATGGTTCCCTCTCCTTATGATATGTTTCTACTTCTTTCTCCAGCTTTGAGAGGCGGTTGATGATGCTCGTGATGGTGGAGTCCATCAGCTTCTTGTTTTCTTTGATAGCTATGGTCAGTTTGTCCTCCATTTTCGTCGAAGGAGGTCCTCCATTTTCTTCAAATCCTCCGTCTTAGCCATAGTGGTCATGGCGTTAGAAGATGGGAAAATGCTCAATGAGCTTAGCCCAAAGACTTGCGATGAAGACGGGAGCGCGCCCAATGCACGATGGAACAAGGGTGGGAGTGGCAAATAACTGTAGGCAACAATTATTAGTCTAGGCTAGGGACACTTCCATGGTGATAGTGGTTTCAAAATTACTGTACTTCCTTTACTTCCACGAAGATAGTGGTTTCGAAATTACTGGACCAGAACAATGACGAAATCTCAATACTTTACTTCCATGAAGATAGTGGTTTCGAAATTACTATACTTCCTTTACTTCCATGAAGATAGTGGTTTCGAAATTACTGGAGCAGAACAGTGATGAAATCTCAACACTTTACTTCCATGAAGATAGTGGTTTCGAAATTACTGTACTTCCTTTACTTCCATGAAGATAGTGGTTTCGAAATTACTGGAGCAGAACAGTGATGAAATCTCAACACTTTACTTCCATGAAGATAGTGGTTTCAAAATTACTCGAGCAGAACAGTGACGAAATCTCTGTTGTATGGTTTTTGGCTTCAAAATGTGTCCCAAACTGAGCTCAAATCTCTTCTTTGAATAGTGACGAACCCTAGCAGAAACGAAATCGAGCCTTGTCACATCACACCTTCCTCTGTGTCTAGCCTCTTCACACCTTCCATGAAGATAATGGTTTCGAAATTACTCGAGAAGAACAGTGTCGAAATCTCAACACTTTACTTCCATGAAGATAGTGGTTTCGAAATTATTGTACCTCCTTTACTTCCATGAAGATAGTGGTTTCAAAATTACTGGAGCAGAACAGTGACGAAATCTCAACACTTCACTTCCATGAAGATAGTTGTCTCAAAATTAATGGAGGAGAATAGTGACGAAATCTCTATAGTATGGTTTTTGGCTTCAAAATGTATCCCGAAGTGAGCTCAAATCTCTTCTCTGAATAGGGAAGAACCCTAGCAAAAACGAAATCGAGCCTCATCACACCTTCCTCTGTGTCTAGCCTCTCGCACATTCCTTTGCGTCTAGCCTCGCCACACCTTCCTCTGCGTACAGCCCTGTTTCACTGTCCAGCCTTGTCACACCTTGCTTTGAACGCGTGTGCGCGCGTCAGAGGCCGAACCGGTGTGCATCATAGGGCGGGAAGGGGTATGCGTCAGAGGACGGGTAGGTGCATGTCAGAGCTACGTCAGAGGGCAGGTAGGGCGCGCATATATGTGTGTGTGTGAGAGAGAGAGAGAGAGAGAGAGAGAGAGAGAGAGAGAGAGAGAGAGAGAGAGAGAGAGAGAGAGAGAGAGAGAGAGAGAGAGAGAGAGAGAGAGAGAGAGAGAGAGAGAGAGAGAGAGAGAGAGAGAGAGAGAGAGAGAGAGAGAGAGAGAGAGAGAGAGAGAGAGAGAGAGAGAGAGAGAGAGAGAGAGAGAGAGAGAGAGAGAGAGAGAGAGTTTTTAACGTCTATTAGAGGCCAAAATCGGCCTATGAGACAAAACATATACATCAGTATGATCCAAAATCCACTGTGATCCCAAAATGAAGATAAAGTGTGAGTACAAACAGGGTATAAAAGGAGTGGATGATAGTAGCTCGCGTGGAAGGTGTGGGGTGCTATGGGCATGCACTCTATATGCTCAATAGGTGAGATACAAATATGATATGATATGCCTAGGGAGGGGAGGCTCGGTGGTGTCATAACCCTCTAAATATCTGGAGTGGGTCTAGGATATAATGCATTGGTGGGTAAGGCATCATGGCGATCCGCAAAATGCTCTGCACATTGAGGTCGACGGGTGTGCGGTACTGACGTCTCCATATCTCCATGTCATGGCGTGCGTGAATCGCCTGAATCTCTCTCTGGTGTGGACGGGCTCTCCGGAGGGGGGGTCTCAGTCGTCGACGCTGTCGTCTAAGCTCCTCTGCTCTCTGTAATGTGACACCCCGCGTGGATATGGGTCCTCGGGTGTTTGTGGTCTGAAAAAATCTGTGATATAAGTCTTGGGATCAGGTGTATCTCCATTTGCTGCCGGAGAAGTGATGCACGACAGCGCTGGAGCTCTACTAGGAAACGACCTAGAGGGCGCTTGTCCTCCGTCTCCAATAAAGCCCCGATCTTTCTGGGCCCCCTAAAGAGCTGTGGGTAGCGGTCTCTGATGTCCTCATAGGCCTGGCATCTGCATGTGTAGTGCTCCTCGTCCTCCACCTCCTCTCGGCATATCCTGCATAATCTCTCATCCTTGGGGGTATGTGTTGCATGCCCAACCTCAATCTCGAGCTTGCGTGATGATACTCTGAGCTGCCCAATGGCCACTCTCTCTGCTGGTGCCATGTATGTATCCATGTATCGTGGTCTCTGAATGAAACCATCCGCTGTCACAGTCAGGAAGTGCTCTCTGTTGTGTTGCCTCTTTGTGGAAAGAGGCTTCCGTGGTGTAACCCATGTCTCCCTGACGTGTATCTGTAGTAAGTCCTGACAGATGATCGTGTTCCTCTCTCAACGAAAGAGGGTAATGTAGGGGGAAGAGAGGTCATACTGAAAAGGAGGGAGATTTGTAATGCTCATGCCATGGTCTTCTAACCATCGGCAGGTTTGTGCGTACCATACTCTCTCATGCCCCGTCTTTGCCAAATGTCTAGAGGTCTCAAATGCAAGCTTGGTGAGTCTGCTGGTGGGGAGCTCTCTGACTCTCAGAATAAAGCTCACCAGCTGAAAGAGGGCTTCCACTAGCATCGGTGGTGTGCCAAGCTTCAGCTCGTATAATGTCATGTGGAACGGAGGGCTTGCGGCGGAGCAAGCGTGAGATCATGGTGACTTGGGGCCTCTCAATCCGCATCCACATCGCCTCCGTGATCCTTGGTGCCTATATTGCTGCTGCATACATCAATGCGAGTGTCACTAGAGTATCAAAGAGCCACCCCTTAGTTCGGGGCACTTGAAAATGTGCCTGAAAGGAGCGTCTCTCCAATCCTGCCAGTGCCGCATAGCCTCGCGTCAATCTATATCTCGTTGCATGTGCCATGGAGAATACCCCTCTGCTACCCGAGAAGGTGATACCTAGGTAGACGTAGGAGTCCACTACCTCTATCTGTTCTCCTGCTGTGGTGAAGGAGGCGTGATGGCGTACTGTCCTAGAGGTGTGGAAGATCATGACCTTGGTCTTTCCAAGGTTCACTGTGAGTCCTCTCTCCATGCAGAAGGTATCGAGCGCCTGTAAATGTGACTGCAACCCCTCATGTGACTCTGAAAGCAGAACAATGTCATCAGCATATAATAGGATGTGTACTGGCGTACCTCCGAGGTCTCCTCCTAGCCCTCCTGCTCGCTGTATATACTTCGTGATCTCGTCGATGTAGAGACCGAAGCGAGTGGGTTAGAGAGGGAAACCTTGTTTCACACCAATGGTGCTAACAAAGCTCTCTGATAGGCCACCGGGGCAGCGCACCCTACCTGTGACTCGTGCATACAAAGCATGGATGGCCCATAGCATGTCTGATGGTAGCTGCAACTCCTTGAGTCTCCGTAGTATGTCTGATGGTAGCATGTCTGATGGTAGCTGCAACTCCTTGAGTCTCCGTAGTAGTCTCTCTCGAGGGACCATGTCAAAGGCTTTGTGGAAATCCACAAAGCAACAATATAGTCTCGACTTCCTCCCCTTCGCGCTCTCAATCAAGCAACGAAGTACGAAGATGTGGTCGATGGTGGAGAAAGTGCGATGGAAGCGTGCCTGGCCGGGTGCTCTGATCCGTGCTGCCTCATTGTATGTACTGAGCTTTGCCTCTAGTACTGCCCCATAGATCTTGGCCAAGATGTGGCCTATCATAATAGTTCTGTAGTTCCCTGGGTCCATCATATCGCCAGACTTATGGATAGGCGCAATGGTATGCATAGTCCACGAGTCAAGTAATCCCTCAACCAAAGCACGGTTGAAGAGATGGGCGATCAGGTGGGAGACTACATCTACTGCGTATATAAAGTGCTCGCCCTGAAGTCCCGTGTGGTCTGTTGAACGGCCATGCTGTAGCCTATGGGTGGCCTGCCGTACCATGCCTCTTGTGAATAGGGTGGATATCACAGGACGCGGTGTGGGAGGGATCGGCAATGTTGGCTTTCCTGGGACGTCATATAACCTCTGGGCATAGGTGTGCCAAGTGTGAGGATTTGCTATGGGTGTAGGTGGGCGTGGCTCACGGAGGGCCCTCCACGCGGTGGCGCAATCTCTACTCATGAGAAGGTCGAACAACTCTGCCTCCTGTCTCTCCTCGAAAGCTCGCCTCTTCCGGCATGTGAGGGCTCGCATCTGTCGTCGTGCCGCCCTCTCTATGATGGATCCCAAGATACTCTGTGCTATGAGATGTCGGTATAGTCGTCTACACTCCTCATCGTACCACCTATTCTGAGGTGTATGCCCCAACCGTGTCGAATGTGTGGTGCTATGGGTGGTGTATGGAAAGCTGAGAGTAGCGGATGTGTGGAGAATCGAGGAGAAGTGCGCGGTAAGGATGTCTAATGGTGGAGAGGGGTCAAGGGAGTAGATGCCCTCTCGAACATGGGAGCTATAGATATGTGCTAGCTCGTGTCTAAAGTAAATGGTGGTATGGGCGTGTGGCTGTATGGTGGCAGGTATGCGTGGTGAGCCGTGTATGGATAGGGCGAGATATGCGTGATCAGCTCCAATCGGTATGGGTGGGATGGTGAATGAGGTGATGAGATGGGTCGCCTCCGGGGGTCCAATAACATAGTCTACCACACTGCCTCCATGCGGTGTCCTGGGTGGGATGCAGGTGAGACCACCCGAGGTGGGCCATGTCGCCATCCCATTATATATAATGAGACGGTGTACTTCTCCCATCTGGAGTAGGTGTCGGCCGTATGAGGTGGGTGTGGCGGTGTCGGGTGAGGCTCTGAGTGTAGACATGTCCTCCATGGTGCGAAGGATCTCAAGGTCATCAAAATCGTAGATATCACACTGGAGGCTTTGAGTGAAGGCATTGAAGTCTCCTAGAAGGAAGACTTCGCCCATCCCGGTATACTCCATAATGGTGTCACGGAGGCAATCATATGGCGATGTGTGTGATCCCTCTCCCCCTGAGGGTTGCTTGGGGGAATGTGTGAAGCGTGAGCCAATGGGTGCAATATAGCATACGGCGAAATACACTGCTCTGTCTTCTGATAGCTTGAGGCGTACCCACATAAAACGTGCCTCTGGATCTCTGGCTACCACTTGCATCCTGTGCTGTATAGAGCACGGCTACTCCTCCTGATCCTCGTGTGGTGTGCTGTCGCATCTGTCTGCGGAGAGCTGACTCCCACGTATAACCCTCAATCCTCGGTAGGTTCCTCCTCGGGCTCTCGTGTGTCTCTGTCAAGAAGATCATGTCTCTGCTCTCCATCACCTCCTCGAGTAGCCCTGGATGTGTCCATAAAGATCCATTGTAGTTCAAGACTGCAATGCGCACCTCCTGCTGTGCTCTCTCATAGGCCGCGAATCCCTAGTCAATGGGTCGTCCATCGATGATGACGTGACCGTCTCTGTATAGGGCACGATGTCCCTCCCGTCGGGCCTGGAGGACACGCGGCATGCATGCACGTCTGTGCTCTACCTGCATCCGTGTGAGGTCATTATCCAAATAGATGGGGGTGCTTGGTGTAGTGCGTAGTACTGCTCGTCGTCTTAGAAAGTCTCTCCTCCTTGCCTCATCCAAGAACTGAAGGATAAGTGCTCTGCTCCGTGTGGTGTCTCGTCCTGCTCTCCAGGCTCGGTGAAAGGAAGAGGCTCATCCGTGCGATATCCAAGTAGTGTGCACAAGCGACGCCTGTTCTTCTCTGGTGATCCGTCTGTCTCTGTGAGGCCGGAGACGTGGACATTGAGCCTTCGGGCCTGTCGCATCTGCTCCTCCTCAATGGTGGTGTGTACTATGTGGATCTCATGGTGGTGGTTGTTCTTTGCCTCCTGTCGAAGGTTTTTTTTTGACAACTTCGACCCATCCATCTTTTTTAATCTCAAGCTCGTTCTGAACCACTTCTATGCACTCTTGCTTGATAGTCGTCCGTATGTCCTCTAGCTGTGGGGCGATCTCCCCCTTCTCACGTATGCTGTCTAGTTTCGTCCTCATGTCAGTGAGCCCAGTGTGCAACTTCTCCTGATCGTGTGAGTGCTCCTTACGGATAGCAAGAAGCTCCTCTCGTAGGGACTCATTTTCCTTCTCCAAGGCCGCTACCTTGGCTTCGAGGGCGGAGACTCGTTGGGTAACTCTGTTCAGTCCAGAATCTCCTTCTTTCTTATGTTTCCCTATCAACTCTCGGAGGGTATGCTCTAGGGCAGCCATTTGTTCTTCTAACTTGGGAGCCATAGAGAGAGAAAGAAAGAAAGAAAGAAAAAGTCATATTAACGTCTTCTAGATGCCAAACATGGCCTATGAGACAAAACCATGTACAAGTGTAGTAACCCTGTGTAGAAAATGAAATGAAATAAAAAGTACTCGTTACCCAAAGCTATATAGGGCTGGAAAAGACTTGGGAGACTTGGCTTGATTCTGCAGATAATGGCCACATGATACATGGCGAATCCATAATGTGAGTGAGTAAAATACCCTAGCTACTAGTGATGGGTGGATGTGGGTGTGGTATGTGGTACATCGATGGTGGTCTAAGTGCCTCCTGAAGGAAGACAACCCAGGGGGTGGTGGTACGCCTCTGCTCCATCATGCGGTCGTAGGCTGTCCTGATGCATGAGATATCCTCCTCATATAGTTGTGGTCGGCGATATCCAACCATGCGTGGTCGGCGTCGTACTCTCTGTGTTGCTGCCTGGTGGAGCATGAGCCCTATCGATGGACCTCTCTGATGTAGCTTAGCTCGCTGAAAGAACTGAGTAATGGTTTGCTGGGTACTCACCCGTGTCTGATGTGTGGGCTGTAGTGATTGCTCTCGCCTCTCATATGTTGCTGTGAGGAAGCGTCCCAAGCGCTTCTGGTCTCCCATAGTCATGCATAGCTGGAGCGACTCTCTATCTGAAACCGTGGTCGTAGGTCTAAGTAAGCTGGGCATCTGATAACAAAATGCTCCTCACTCTCTACCTCTGTCTCGCATACTGGGCACCACCTCTCCTCACGGGGGACTCCTCACGACCCCTCTCAATCTCGAGCTTATGTGATGAAACCCGGAGCTGTCCAATGAAGACTCGAAGGTGGTGGGGTAGGTATGTCTGCATGTATCTCGGAATCTCGATGAAGCCCTCGTCCGATATATGTAGAAAATGCGCATTTTCTGTGGCAATGTATCCCTAGGGCTCACCCATCTCCTCTGTATGTATGTATGCAATATCTCTTGACTAATGACCCTATTCCTCTCTTGGTGAGAGAGCGAGTAGGTGGGTGCATGTAAGTCGTACTGTAGTGGTGGTAGCCTGTCTATGTCAAAACCATGGTGGGCCAGCCAATCTCGTGTCTGTGCATACCATGAAGAGGTGTCGCCGGCTAATGCCATATCACGTGATGCCTGAAAAGCACGATAAGCAATGCGCTCTGTATCCATGCTCCGAAGTCTGTGTGATAGGCATACTGTCTGGAATAAAGCGTTAACTAGCATCGATGGTGCAACGAGCTCTGCTCTAATGATATCATGTGGTACTGAAGGCTTGCTGCGGATAAGTCTAGCAATCATGAGGATCTGTGGCCTCCCCAATGTTGTCCATACTGATGTAGCTAATCCCGGCCCCCTTATGGGGGGGAGGGAGAGAGAGAGAGAGAGAGAGAGAGAGAGAGAGAGAGAGAGAGAGAGAGAGAGAGAGAGAGAGAGAGAGAGAGAGAGAGAGAGAGAGAGAGAGAGAGAGAGAGAGAGAGAGAGAGAGAGAGAGAGAGAGAGAGAGAGAGAGAATGTATACATATATGTATAGGTATACATGCATACATACATACATACATACATACATACATACATACATATATAGATACATACGGTTGTGAACGTGAGCCCAAAGGACATTTGGATTGCCAAGTGAGAAACAACTGCCTAGTGTGAATTGGGCCACCTTTTCAAAGTGAGCCTATAAATGGGATCCATGGGCTGATTTGTGAGACCTTTGTGGTATGACGCACTTGGATGCTTGGCTCGTGCCAACCCTCATCGATAATACATATTGGTGTTTTTTGGGGGGGGGGGGGTTGTCTGGTGTCATTGGAGAACATGGAACGCGAACACCTTGGAGGTGGCTGCCCATTGGGCTGCATACACCTTGACTTATGGGTGATGTTAGCGAAGGATGAAAATTGTGTTAGAAGGGTCTAACATTCCTCGAGGTGGAGCCCAAATTGCAGATTGATTTAGATATGGAAAAGTTGGTCAAAGTTTGTCCAAGATGGTTAAATTTTTAGGTTGAAGATTTTTACATATTCATGAAGTACTGGAAGAAGGCAATCCAACCATATAGAACACTTGCCCATCAAAAAGTGTTTGGGCCTTCAAAAGTCAAAACCAATGTGTTCACATTAGCCGAATGTGAAACCAAAGGGTCATAAGAAAAAAATTGATGCATAAAATGAGAAGTCATAATAACTCCAAAAGAAGAGTGCCCATCTAAAACAACATTTGTGAAAATATTGTAAAGCCAATTAAGCTTTTGCATCATGTCTTTTACAAAAATCACTCATACCTAACTTTTTCACGATGGTGTAGATTGTCTATATGAAGAGCTTATTTGTGGAGTGCCTTCTCTACTGGATCTTTGTGGTTGTCTTCTTCTACTTGGAGGGTGGAGAAGCTCATTTTAATCAACTTCAAGATCTATGGTACGTAGACTCTGAGTAGTTTTGTATATACTTGCTTCGAGGAGTTTTGCAAGTTTGGAGGACATATACCTCAGCCATATGAGATTTGGAAGTTGATGAAGGGTATGGAACTCAAAGCTAATATTTTAGCTATCCTTTCGTAACTTCAATTATATTAATGCTATGAATTATTTGGAGCATGGCTTCTTACATGTCTCATGTGTTCTCTCTATTCATGGTGTTGTCTGTATTGTGTGTCTATACCAACTTTAGCTTATTTGCTAACAATTTGGTATCAGAGCAAGATAAGATAGAACATAGAGAGAATAAAGCCACATGCAGGAATATTAAATCTTCATGGCATGTATAAGTTAATCTAACCCAAATGTTCAACAAAGGACATCAAGTGATCAAATTATATGAAACAACTGAATATTATATTGAAGACTTGGACTCCAAGTGGGGGGATTTTTAACACGAAAATGATAGGTTTCAACTTATACATCAGCTGAAACCTATCCGAGAGTTCTAAACGTTTTTTATTTGGACTCTGGAGTAAAAAACACGTTTTTTTCAACTATGCCTACCCCGTGCCTATTTAAGGGGAATTCTTTAGGGAGAAAACACAAGAGGTCTAGGTCCATACCTAGAGAGAGACCAGGAGATACCCATACCAATGGAGACAACGAGAGAGATAGGCAACCTATGCTCATTTAAGGTCTTGAGAAGCTTAGAGACTTCAAGTAGACTCATCTTCTTACTCTTGCCCTATAGCCAGAAGTGCCTACTAGTTGGTACTAGCCAAAGAGTACCTTGGAGGGAAGGGAGAAGAGTAGAGTGTGTAACTCTTTTGTAATAGGATTGTTTGTGCTAATTGTTTCCAAACATTCCTCTTAAATTGTATATTCCATTTGTGAATCTGATTGATGTTCATACTCCACGAGTAGTGCAATTTGCATTCCCTACACCCACACACAATTTCACCACCTAGAGGTGAAAATTTGGCGCACACGGTGGAACAGGGATTATGGAGATCCCGTACATTAGTGGTCACTTTTGGAGTAGCCATTTTGGGTGACCTAATAAGGACGACCTAATAAGTTGGCATCTCGAAATTTGGCATCCCAAGAAGCAACATTCCAAAATTGGGCAACCCAAGGACAACATTCCAAAATGTTGGGGAGGCTACCCAAAAATTTGAGCACACTGTAGTGCTACCTCTTGATTTCCCAAAAGAGGGTGACTCGAATTTTGGGTAAAGGAGAGTTTTATCATCCTCTTTTGATTGGGAGACTAACCAGATAGATAATCTTCATGACACTTTCAAGTAAGCCCCCCCCCCCCCCCAAAGATGGTCGACAACACCAACTGAGCCCGTAAGGAGAATGAGTCGAGTCCTAAGAAGACACCCATCAAGAACTATCACAAAATGTGGCAAATCCCTTCTTTAACACTAGTTAGAAACCTATCCACCTTCTAGAAGGTGGAGATAGTTTCAAGATTAGAAGACAAATATAAAACCCAAGCGCTCTCCCCAAGAAAGGCTGTTGTTGCTCCTATAGAATTTTCTACCCTGTTACATGAAGGAGAATCCTTTTCGGAATTGATGATCAGGGCAAGGTCATTGGTGGCAAGACTTCCAAATGCACCAAGGGATTTCATAATTAAAAAGTGGGTGGGAAAAGTTGTTGTCCAAAACTACCCAACGAAAATTGTGAGAACTTTTATGACGAGACGCAAGTTGAAGAGAATTCGAGGCGGTAGCCACGAAGATTGGAGGAGAAAGAGGTCATTTTGGAACTCCACAAGGTAAGATCCCTTCCCCAAACGAAGATGATGTGTCAAAATTGAGATGACAAGAGCACCTCATATGGCCTCGCACAGATATGCCAAGAACGGGAAGAACTGAGAACATTAAAGGATGTAAGAGGTGGACTTTGGTGTTCCCTTTGTGCTGATCAAGGGCACACCTCCCAAGAGTGCATCTTGCGGGAAATGAGGCCATGAAGCAAAGGATTGGTATTTTTTGAAGGGTCGAGGAAACCAAAATATGGTACGAGGACAATCACCACCGGCTCCTCAATGGGTAAGTGCAACTGAATATTAGAGCAACCACCCACACGACACCAACCAAGGACATCATAGGCCAGAAGGAAGGTCTCTCAAAACTGCCCTCCTAGGCCCATAATGTGCTTCCGTTGTAGGGAATATGACCATTAAGTGTTCCCTACCTGAAGATGCCTCGCCATGCAAAAGTTGTTTGGAATCCAAGGATCATTATACTATGGACGGTCCAAAATGAATCCAATCGATCAACACACTAGGGGCCTTCTATCCTTCTCACATGATTAAGGTGACTATGAGTGAGAACTACACAGAGTCTCCAAGTGCTCTGGTGGTCCAACTCAAGGAACTTCTGTGAGTAATGGCATGTGCACAAAAAACAGAAGGTAGAAGTGAAGGACGCAATAAAGGAAACATCAGATTCAATTGGTCCAAGTAAGGAAAAAGGGAAGAACGTAATAATAGAAACAGAAGATGAAGGCACGGAAAGGACAAAGCCCAAGAAAGGAAGGGAGCAAACATCATGGGAAGGAATCAAAGAAAAGGGAAGCTTTTTGGAACACCCCATTGACAAGGTATATGCATTGTCTAAGGAGGACTTGCGACTCTTTCATAGTGGAACTACCTCCCAAACCAACCATTAGGGTCATCTCATTGCAATCCAAGTTTTGCAAAACACTTACTGACAAGTATCTCTCTACAACTTGTTGGCCATGAGTCTTGGGTTTTGAGGAGAAGTGGTTGTTGCTATCAATAATCTAGGCCCTAGTGCCATATTAAGTGGCGGGAAAGATGCAATGCTCATATCTTTACATATGCCGATGCCCTTAACTTATAGTTCGAACCATCCCCAAATCCCGATGGCACCTCTTAATGATTACAAGAGTCTATGGTTAATTATAAAAATTAAGCGAATCTCCTTAGGAGTAATAGTTGATGGGGGATCTTGCATTAATCTCATGCCAGAATATACAATGAATCTGATAAACCTAAGGTCAACTAAACTTGATCATTTTACAGTCTCAAACGTTCCAAACAACGTATGGAACCTAAACTTAAAAAAACAATATCCCATGGTTTTTTTGATAGAAGCTTGCCTTAGGAGCCTCTGATCTCTCTCTAACTCTCATAAACCCACTTCAAAGTCAATTAGTGTACATTTGAGACTCGTTGCATTTTTAAGTGCATCGATGATGTCACACAAAACCTAGGGTGCTATGCTGCACACACACATAAAAGTTAGAACTTAGAACATACATGCGTGCTTACATTCATACATACACACATACATACATGCATACACATATATAGTGCATGCATATATGACACAATGCACATTGAATGTATACACTTTACATACATGTATGCACATAAATAAATAAATAATAAATAAATGGATATATATGTGTGTGTGTGTATATATGTATGTATGTGTGTGTGTGTGTGTATATATATATATATATATATATATACACACACACACACACATACATACATATATACACACACACACATATATATCCATTTATTTATTATTTATTTATTTATGTGCATACATGTATGTAAAGTGTATACATTCAATGTGCATTGTGTCATATATGCATGCACTATATATGTGTATGCATGTATGTATGTGTGTATGTATGAATGTAAGCACGCATGTATGTTCTAAGTTCTAACTTTTATGTGTGTGTGTGTGTGTGTGCGCGTGTATGTATATATGTGTGTATGTATACACACACACACACTCTTTATATGCATATATGCACAAAACCTAGGGTGCTATGTTGCACACGTACTAAGTACTATAATTGTTGAAGAATCACTCACAAATTTGGCATGCAGACAGATATAAAGACGAAGAAAGACAAAGAGAAGCAGAAACAAAGCATTCAGAAAATCAAGCCTTAGTGAAGGGACAAATTCACGTCTATAATATGCAGTGTAGAAGTTTCCAGAATTACGAGTTTGTTGAAACCCGGATCAAAAATTGTATATAAGAGAGCTGAGAGATATAGAGTACATACATAGAGGAAAGATAAGAGTCCCTTGAGAGACAAGGAATAGTGATATAGAAGACGCCAGAGATCGCGTATGTAGAGATGAATAATAGAACCTGAACTGTCGGGTATTCATCTGAGAGAGATGGTAAGGAATAACTACTTAGAGTAGGAGAGTTTTCCATAGCTATGAGCAAAGTGAGGCCAAGCTATTTTGTACACATCTTCTCTAATAGAAAACACATGTTCATGTGGAAGTTGAGCGCATTCTTCGTATGTGAAGAAATCTGAGTAATTTCATGTTACTGTGAAAGTTAGTTAACAGTTATAGTTTTTTCTCGGTAAACATTTTCCGGTAATTTTGAGAGTTAGATCTCCCAACATAGTGTAAAGATTTTCATGAGTGATAGCTCATCTTGAAGCTAGGAGTCTCAACTATAAGTTGATCAAAAGAGTTCTGTGAAACGGGACAAGTACACAGTACTATGTCTGACCGTAAAAAGGCATCCTGAACTGGTGAAGGTTTTTCTTAAACTTCAGAAGGAGTTCAATTACTGAAGGAAGCTCAGGTATTATTTCCTTACTTCATCAACAATCATTTGAAGTAACTACAAACAGAATTGGAGTTGATTCCGGTAAGATTCCGGTAAGATTACGGTGACAATCCGATAACATTCCGGTGGAGTTCCGGTGAAATTTCTGTGAGTTCAAAACATAGTTTTGACACAGTCAAGTAACGGAAAGATTATCTAACTGTAAGCTAACAAAGTAGTGTAAAGTTTGAAGTAAATCTGTTCAGAATTGAAGCTTGAAAGAAACACGAAACTTTCTGTAAAGTGAATTTTCAGTTTTCACTAAATACAGTTATAAAGTTTTCAGTGTCAGAAGGTTGCTAAGCTATTGATGATTATAGAGGTGTTTTAATATCACTCTAGCTTAGTTCTATTTGAGGCGTGGCAATTTTCCGCAGTCTTGTTAGTGAACAAGCTTTGTCACGAAATCAACAGTGGTATCAGAGCAGAAAGGTTCTGAAGAGCAGAAAAGGTTTTTCAGAAGTAAAAACGGAAGAAAAGATACAAGGGAATTTGAAGAACTTTCACAAGAAAGGTGAAAGCTGAAGTGATCAACAACAAACAGAATCAAAGAAGTGTTCCGAAGTCATTCTCAAGGGTAAAGGTTTGTAAAAGGTAAAACCTTTTAACATTACACTCATCGAAAGTAACAGAATCATGAAGATTATGGCAGATCATATCTCTATTGACAAATTGGACAGAGATAATTATCCCGCATGGGTAATGCGCACGGAAGCTTTACTTATGAGTAAAGACTTAATGATATATGTAACAGGAGAAGAAAAGAAGCTGACTTTCGAAGACGACAGTCAACCGAAGAAAGAAGAGTTAGAAGCTTTGAAGTTGTGGCGGAAGAAAGATGCAACGGCAAGAGCTTACATCTACAATACAATTACATATCATCTACTACCGCACATTAGAGGTCTGGAGAAAGCGGAAGGCATATGGAGTGCATTGGAAGATCATTTCCAAAACGAAAGCTAGGAAGGCTAGCGTATGGTCAGAGTTCACAACGTTCAAGAAAAAGCAAAGTCAAAGCATTAGTGATTATGTCACTAAGATGAAAGACTTGGCGGATAGTCTTGGATGTATTGATGAAGATATCGAAGATCACAGGTTGATAGCAAAAGTGCTTGCAGGATTGAGAGGAGATGAAAGGTGGAAACCTTTCGTACTCTCAACTGAACTTTCTTTAAATCATTTTGTACCAGATTTAAATCAGTTGCTTGGACTAATGGTAACGTTTGAGCAAGATTTGAAGACAGATGGAGATAAAGGACATAGTTCGGCTATGTACGCAAAGAATAAGAAAGGTGATAAAGGTAAAGAAAAAGATGAAGAGATGTCTACTCAAGCAAATTTTGCAAGAGGAAGAGGTAATGCCAGAAGTAAAAGTAGAGGTAAAGGAAGAGGTAATCAAACTAACAACAAGAAGACTTGTTGGATCTGCGGATTAAGCAATCATTTGGCTCATGATTGCTAGCATAATTCTCAAGGATCAAGCGAGAATCAGAACAATAACAGTAGAGGCAGAAGCAGAAGATATCAAAGAGGAAGACAAAGCCAAAGAGGCGGATATGGCAGAGGTGGAGCAAGAAGTTGGGGACAGAATCAGTCTCACAACACTACCTACTAGGAATGATACGCAGAATGACAGTCATACAACATTGATGATGAACTCGATAAGTGTGACAGAAAACGAAGACCTCAAGGTATTCTATATTGACTCTGGTTGTTCAAATCATTTGTCAGGAAATATAGAATTATTATAAGAACTTGAAGGAGGTATTTCAAATCATACAGTAGAGACAGTTGATAACACAAAACATAATGTAAGGTCAATTGGAAAAGTAAAGTGTAAGAATGGAGCTTACCTACTAACAAATGTTTTGTATGTTCCAACAATCCCGAAGAATCTGATCAATGTGGGTCAGATAGTAGAAAAAGGTTTTCAAGTCAGGTTTACAAATGAAGGAGTATTTGTTGAAGATCGAGAGAATGGATACAATCAAATTCTCCATGGTAAAAAGGAAGGTAGACTTTTTACTCTTAAAGTACAAGGGAATGTTGGTCAAGCCTTGATCACACATGGTGATGAGGTATTTACAGAGTTAGACCTCCGGCATAAGAGGTTAGGACATTTTAATGAAACAGGAATCAAAACTATGGTGGAGAAACAATCCGTGAGAGGATTACCAAATATGAAGAATCAACATATGATTCACAAGTGCGAAGCTTGTCAGATGGGAAAAGCCCACAGGTTACCATTTCAGAAGAAAGGGTACAAACACGATGGTGTGTTAGAGCTTATACATACAAATGTATGGGGACCAACAAAAGAAGGATCTATCAGCGGCTCAAGGTATTATGTTCTTTTTATTGATGATGCAACAAGATGGATAACTCTTTATGTTTTGAAAGAGAAGTCAGAAGTATTTGAAGCTTTCAGGCATTTTCATGCATATGCTGAAAGACTTACAGGACAGAAACTCAAAAGACTAAGGTCTGATGGAGGAGGAGAATATTTTTCTCGAGAGTTCAATGATTATCTGTGGAATGCAGGTATCAAAAGAGAAATAACTTGCAGGTATACACCGCAACAAAATGGAGTAGCAGAAAGAAGAAACCGAACTTTAGTTGAGTTTGCAAGAGCAATGCTAAAGGAGAAGAATTGTCCAAATTATCTTTGGGCTTAGGCTGTAAATACGGAAACATATCTGGTAAATAGATTACCATGTACAACTTTAAATGGGATGACCCCTTATGAAGCTTGGTGGGGCAAGAAACCAACACTTGATCATTGTAAAGTGTTTGGATGAGTTGCTTATGTTTATGTACCATCACAACTGAGACATAAGCTTGAACCAAAAGCTGAAAAATACGTGTTCATCGGATATGATGAAAAACAGATGGGTTATAGGTTATGGAGTCCTTTAACCAAACAGTTTACTGTTTCCAGAGATTTGACATCTGATGAAGGAAAGAGCTGGTATACAAATAAAGAGCATAGTGTTGAAACACTTGAAGAAGAGGTAAGAAGAATTGAAAAACGAAAATCACATATGCAGGTGAATGAAGATGAAGATCATATGCAGGCAAGTACGTCCAGGATCGGATCAGGTATGAGAAACGAAGATGAACCAAGATTTGATGAAGATGTGTATTCAGATACACATGAAGAATATGAGCTAAGAAGGTCAAACAGAGTAAGGAAACAACCAACAAGGTATTCCTATGACACTTCTTATTTGACTCAGAAAAACTATGCTTACTTAGTAAAGGAAGTTGAAGAACCTCAGAATTACAGTAAAGCAGAAGGTAAGAAACAATGGGAAGAAGCAATGAAGGAGGAGTTCAATGCTTTTGAAGAGAAGAAGAGTTGGGAACTTGTTCCAAAACCAAATGGTAAGAAAGTGATTGGAAATAAATGAGTTCAATGCTTTTGAAGAGAACTTGCAGATGGAAGGATAGCCAGATACAAAGCTAGACTGGTGGTCAAAGGCTATGCTCAGACACATGGCATAGATTATGATGAGACGTTTAGTCCGGTGGCAAAGATATCAACCATAAGGACATTGATTGCTATAGCAGCATCAAAAGGATGGAAGCTAAGTCAGTTGGATATAAAGAATGCATTTCTGAATGGATATATATAAGATGAAGTCTACATGGAACAACCTGAAGGGTTTGTAAGTTCCAGTTACCCAGATCATGTTTGCAGATTAAGAAGAGCTCTCTATGGATTGAAGCAAGCTCCAAGAGCTTGGAATTACAGACTTGTGAAGTATCTCAATGACCTTGGATACCAAAGCTCGAAGGCTGATGCAAGTCTACTCGTTAAGAGAACAGGTGAAGGTATGATCTACATTTGTATTTATGTAGATGACATAATAATCACAAGAACCTCAGATGAAGGAAAAAAGGAGGTAAAAAGATTGCTTGAAAAAGAGTTCAAAATCAGTGATCTAGGAAAGTTATCATACTTTCTTGGAATGGAAGTTACATATACAGATCATGGCATATATGTTTCGGAAGAAAGGTATCTCCTAAACTTACTGAAGAAGTTTAACATGGAGAATTGTCGAGAAGCTTCAACACCGCTTGAAGTAAATCATAAACTCAGCAAATATGGTGGTGCAGAGTTTAAAGATATGAGGAAGTATCAGTCGTTAGTGGGAAGCTTAATTTATGCTACACTAACAAGACCTGATCTTAGTTATGCAGTGGGAGTTCTCTCACAGTTCATGCATTGTCCGAAGGATCAACATTGGGTTGCAGGACAAAGAGTTCTTAGATATATCAAAAGAACTATATAGGAAGGATTATATTATCCTTTTACGTCAGATATAAAGCTGAGAGCATACAGTGACTCAGATTGGGCAGGAAGTCAAGATGATAGAAGATCGACACATGGGTATATGATATACCTAGGAGATAAGCTTGTAAGCTGGTGTTCAAAGAAGCAACACACAGTGGCTTTATCGTCAACAGAAGCAGAATATAAAGGATTTGTGGAAGCAGCTAAAGAAGTGATATGGATGCAGACCTTGTTCAAAAGCATGGGTATTGATCAAGGTATACCTATCATACATGGAGATAATATGAGCTCGTTGTATCTTGCAGCAAATCCAGTATTTCATGCAAGAACAAAACACATAGAGATTCAATATCATTTCCTGAGGGAAAAGGTAATGGAGAAAGAAATTGAAATAGTATACACATCTAAAAAAGATCAGATTGCAGATATTCTGACAAAGAGCTTAGATTGAGTAAAGACAAGCAGATTCAAAGAAATGGCAGGTATAAAAGAAAAGAAGTATATATGAAAGATCAGAGAATGCAAATTAGTGATTGAGGGGGAGCTTTTGAAGAATCACTCACAAATTTGGCATGCAGACAGATATAAAGACGAAGAAAGACAAAGAGAAGCAGAAACAAAGCATTCAAAAAATCAAGCCTTAGTGAAGGGACAAATTCACGTCTGTAATATACAGTGTAGAAGTTTCCAGAATTACGAGTTTGTTGAAACCCGGATCAAAAATTGTATATAAGAGAGCTGAGAGATATAGAGTACATACATAGAGGAAAGATAAGAGTCCCGTGAGAGACAAGGAATAGTGATATAGAAGACGCCAGAGATCGCGTATGTAGAGATGAATAATAGAACCTGAACTGTCGGGTATTCATCTGAGAGAGATGGAAAGGAATAACTACTCAGAGTAGGAGAGTTTTCCATAGCTATGAGCAAAGTGAGGCCAAGCTATTTTGTACACATCTTCTCTAATAGAAAACACATGTTCATGTGGAAGTTGGTCGCATTCTTCGTATGTGAAGAAATTTGAGTAATTTCATGTTATTGTGAAAGTTATTTAACAGTTATAGTTTTTTCTCAGTAAACATTTTCCGGTACTTCTGAGAGTTAGATCTCGCAACACAGTGTAAAGATTTTCATGAGTGATAGCTCATCTTGAAGCTAGGAGTCTCAACTATAAGTTGATCAAAAGAGTTCTGTGAAACGGGACAAGTACACAGTACTATGTCTGACCGTAAAAAGGCATCCTGAACTGGTGAAGGTTTTTCTTAAACTTCAAAAAGAGTTCAATTACTGAAGGAAGCTCAGGTATTATTTCCTTACTTCATCAACAATCATTTGAAGTAACTACAAACAGAGTTGCAGTTGATTCCGGTAAGATTCCAGTAAGATTACAGTGACAGTCCGGTAACATTCCGGTGGAGTCCCGGTGAAATTTCTGTGAGTTCAAAACATAGTTTTGACACAGTTAAGTAACGGAAAGATTATCTAACTGTAAGCTAACACAGTAGTGTAAAGTTTGAAGTAAATCGGTTCAGAATTGAAGATTGAAAGAAACACGAAGCTTTGTGTAAAGTGAATTTTCAGTTTTTCACTAAATACAGTTATAAAGTTTTTAGTGTCAGAAGGTTGCTAAGCTACTGATGATTATAGAGGTGTTCTAATATCACTCTAGCTTAGTTCTATTTGAGGCGTGGCAATTTTCCGCAGTCTTGTTAGTGAACAAGCTTTTGTCACGAAATCAACAATAATGTCACATAAAAGTAAGAACTTAGAACATACATGCATGCATACATTCATACGTACACACATATATACATGCATACATATATATAGTGCATGCATGCATGACACAATGCGCATTGAATGTATACACTTATAATTAATAAGGAAACGTTCCATATCGTTCCATATTTTGACGTTTGGTATAGCACCACGTTTCGTACACGTACAGTACGTGTCATACCAAAGGTTGCGTACCACCTTGGTGGAAATTGGGTGCCTTCACCTACGTGGGCACATGAAAACTGGGTGACTCTAGAGACATAGGCACGATTTTGGGCAAATGGACCTCCAAGCTGGGCATCAGAATGTGAAGCTCATCCCTTGGTTCAGTCAACTCCTAGGGCTGGTTGGGGGGCCCAATCGGCATCTAGTGAGGTGCAACTGGAGTCACTGTAGGCATCAACGGATCAATTCTCTTGAGACATAAAATTTGAAATTGAAGAGCACAACAACAAGGTGGAGGAATTAAGTGCGGATGGCCTGAATGAGATCATGGAATGGATAGATGAAATTAATCATGCTTCATGTTTTACAATCACAGTCACGAAAGAAGAAGAAGAACCTATCGTGGAGTTCGTACTTCTAGGAGAACCTACCAAGGACCGTAGTAGAGGTAAATCTACGAAGGAAGATGAAGTCATCCGAATAGAAGACAAAGTGATAGAAACTATCTTCCCAATAGAAGAAGTTCCATTGGGATGGATGTAGGAAAAGAAGCAAGTAATAGCAATTGACGATAGTCCTTCCTTCACTACGTGACAAAGTCTGGTACCTAGCAAGTCATATGTAACTGCCTAGAGTGCCCTAGCTATCCCATTACTCTTGTAACAAATCCCTCTTGTAATATCCTACCCCTTGCAATATTTGATGAGGTGCAACTTGAGTCACTCTAGGCATCAAAGGATCAATTGTCTTGAGACATAAAATTTGAAATTGAAGAGCACAACAACAAGGTGGAGGAATTAACTACAGATGGCTTGAATGAGATAATGGAATGGATAGATGAAACTAATCATGCTTTATGTTTTGCAATCACAGTAGCAGAAGAAGAAGAAGAACCTATTGTGGAATCAGTACTTTTGGGAGAACCTATTAAGGACCGTAGTAGAGGTAAATCTACAAAAGAAGATGAAGTCATCCAAATAGAAGACAAAGTGACAGAAAGTATCTTCCCAATAGAAGTTCAATTCAGATGGAGCCAAGTTAAAAAAGCAAGTAATAGCAATTGACGATAGCCCTTCCTTCACTACGTGACAAAGTCTGGACTTTGGTACCAGTCCTCTAGCTTCTGTAACTGCCGAGAGTGCCCTAGCTCCCCCATTACTCTTGTAACGAATCCCTCTTGTAATATCCTATCCCTTGCCTATAAAAGGGAAATTCTTCAAGGAGAGAACACGAGAGGTCTAGGTCCATACCCAGAGAGAGACGAAGAAATACCCATACCAGTAGAAACATTCAGAGAGAGAGAGAGAGAGAAAACCTATGCTCAGTTAAGGTCTTGAGAAGCTTAGAGACTTTAAGTAGAGCTAGACATCTTAAAGAGACTCATCTACTTATTCTTTCCATGTAGCCAAGAAGTCCGTGCTAGTTGGGGCTAGCGAAAGGGTGCCTTGGAGGGTAGGGAGAAGAGTACTTTTCTGTAATAGGATTGTATGTGCTAATTGTTTCCAAATGTTCTTATAAACTTGTAGATTCCGATGTGAATATGGTTGATGTTGAAACTTGAGGAGCAGTGCAATTTGCATTCCTTGCACCCACACACAATTTCACCACCTATAGTGACCAACCTTAAAAAAACTTGAGGATATATTTTAGTCTATATGCTATCTTAAATAAATAATCCTTTTGTTGTCTCTATCCTTCCAAGGAAAAACTTGGCTGAGGAGAGTGGGGGATGTGTGAGTACTCTTTTGTGTATGTGTGTGGAGAGTGCTTGTCATGTCAAAGGTCCTTGTGTGTGTTTGTGGATGCTTTGCATGATCTATGAAAAATATGGGTGGTTTAGGTGCATTGAGCGTTATATGAGCATTAGAAGAGGAGTAGAAGAGGGATAAGATAAGAGAGTGTGAGAGAGCAATGGGATAAAATGTTTGGGAAAGTAGAGCTTGAAGGAAACTTGAGAGGGGGAGGGAAAGGGAGATGAGGATGAAGGATTGTAAAAGAGCAAGTAGAGACAACGATGCAAAGAGAAAGGTAGGAAAGGTTAGTAGTGAAGGAAGGGTGGAGGGTAGGGTAGGGTGTACGTACTATGGGAGGAAATGTTGTTGTAGGGTAGCAAGGGAGGGGGGATGATATATGGTTGTCAGGATTTGTGTGGGAGCATTAGAGGGCAGGAAGGGGGTAGAGGGAAGGATTCAAGGAGTGAAGAGGTGAGAGATCCGGATGCAAGGTTTGAGGGAGGGAAGGAAAGGGATAGGCGAGATGCTAGATGGATAGAATAGAGGAAAGGGATAGGCGAGACGCTGGATGGATAGAGTAGAATTGGGGATGGAAATCGTGTGGGATGCGAGCATGGATTTGAAGAAGAAAAGAACTAGGATGTAGCAATAAAGAGGAAGGATTTTTTTTGGGGGGGGATGGGGAAGGAAGGGGTAAGGAGAGTGATTGGAGATGGGCTTTGGGGAGGGGGAGGGGCAAGAAGGAAGCAAGAGAAAGGGGGTGAATTGGTGGAAGCTAAAAGACAAGATGGGTTGATGTATGGTAATATAATGGGGAGGAAAGGGATCTGGAAGAAAAGGAGGAGGGTGGATTAACTGATTCTTGCCTAAGTGTATTCTTTGTGTTTTATGGACTTGATCTCATCAATTAGCATTCAGACATTATGCCGCAGGATGACCATGATATTAGACATCTAAATACTTGATGTCATTTGTTTGTTTATAGGGACGACCATGATGTAGGGGAGCATAGTGAGGAGGAAAGGGATGTGGAAGAAAAGGATGAATATGAATTAACTGATTCTTGTTTAAGTGTGTTCTTTGCATTTTATGGGCTTGTTCTCATCAATTAGCATTCAGACATTATGCCAAAAGACGACCATGATATTAGACATCTGACTTGATTTTATTTATTTGTTTATAGGGACGGGCCATGAAGCAAGTTTGGAGACTTTGTACTCTTGGCATTGTTGTGCTAGCTGTGTGGATCAGCCTCCTCATCAAAGAATTCCCAATCCTTCCGCGTGAAATTGTGTTGGCGGTATGTTTCCTCTGTTCTTTGTTTTTTTGTTTGGCGAGGGCAAATCTGGGAAAAAGAAGAGCTCTGTACATGCTATTGGTGAATTCAACTCGCATAAAGTTTTAAATTCTGGTTCATGAGTAGACATGGTTTTTTTTGAAATTACAAGAGCCATTTTCTTATCGTTCTTTCTTTGAAATGTGCTTTCTTCTCTTTCCTTTTACTGACCTTTTGTAGCATTACAAATAGCATATATTTGCCTTAAGTAATCAACACGTAATATGGACACTTGGATTAATGCTACTCAGAATCCAGATAGGACTATGTTGCTGTAGTGCAAGTTTTTACAGATCCAGGGTTTTAGGTACATGATTCTTAGGATATCTTTTATTCTCTATTTGAGTTTTTGTAATTCTATCGCTAGGACTAGATTATGTTGATAGGGTGATTCTGTTCTTCTGATCAATTAGTTCTTTAGGCCAAGTTTTCTTAGAACGATCTAACTTAAGTGATTTTGTTGGATGGTAACTGATCTTTATGAAAATGTTTTGCTTAATTCTTTTCATATTGCAAAGCTAAGCGTAAGAAGTTAACGAGCTCTCTCTTCTTTGTGTCGATGGTTATTTTGGTTGTACCTATCTGCGAGGTCGTCTGATCTTTTACAAAGTTTTGTTATTATGGTCATATTGATATTATGATATGTGAGTTAGAGCATCAGTTACTGAACTTTGAGTTGTGAACATCCATTTTGTACATTAATCTATACTACTTAAGAGGGTTTTTGAATCCAAGATTTTGTAGCATAGGAAAGGCGTTACCTGCTGTCTGCTGTTTCTGAGCTTCTACTGATGGTCCTTCTGGGTTAGTTATCTTCCTGTTGATCACCTTTCTGCTATAATGGTGCTGTATCTGCACCACAGCTGGTGGTTTAGTTCAATGCCTGCGTATGAAGTCAGCCTACAGTCCTGCTGGTATTGATAGTGCTGCTGGTCTTGATAGAGCTGCTGGTCTTGGTACTGCATCTTTGGCTGCTAGTATTCATGATTGCTACTGAAAGAGTAGCGAGAGGTCTTTGTCTTGATACCAACTATGTCCAATTCAGCCCAAGGAAAGTGCAGATGCTGGCAAAAGATGGAGCTTGCTATGGGAGCTTAGGTTAGTGCAGAAAACTGTAGAAGGAGATGAAAAAGAAGAAGAACAAGTTGTATGTACAGAGTTTGAAGTCCAAAATTTTGAGACTTATGACAAGTTTTATTAAAAAATGGGGCCTCTTGGGGACTTGGACATGTGGACACATGTATAAGACTGACCCGAGGGCAAATGAAATGCTTGTAATGGCCTCCATTTTTGCTTCAAAAGATATCTGCTAAAAAAAATGCTTTTACCCCCAACAATTACATCATTGCCAAGCTACTGCTCTAGCTACAGTGTGACAAGGTCTGTACATAGAAAAGGAGTGTGCGTGGGGCCTTTACCCCTGACAATCATATCAGTGATAACCTCCTGCTCTAACAACACCTATTCTAGTTCAAGTTCTGCTTCAGTGCTACATATTGCAGTTCAACCTAGTAATTATCTAATAGTCATACCTTTTGCTGCTAGAGTACACTAGTTAACTGCTGTTTGCTCATGTCAAAACTGGTTTAGACAATTGCTGTTGTCAAATACTGTGAGACCTGATGGAGTTGCTAGATTAATTCCTAAAACAGTTACTGCAGTCCTTGCTGTGATAGCAGCCTGTTGATGCAGAAAACTTATTCAAACAGCTAGATCCTGTTGGTGGTACTGTTTCTTCAGTTCATATGCTGTTTGTTATGTTGGTGCTTGTTCAATCTTTGTCTGTTATTGTGAGCATATTCCTACTCTTCTATTCTTGCAGATTAGTCCGGTGGTGAAGAAGATGCAGTGCAACCTTTAGTCCCTTTTGCTGACTCTTACCCCTCCAATACATTTTCTATTAGATCTGGTACTACTGTGCAGAGATCATTTTACTGCTAGTTCACATCCCATGCTGTTGTCACATCTGCTGGTTGTGTATTACTAACTGTTGTTACAGGTGTTCTAATAAAATATTACGTGCTTTTACAAGTGTCATCCGTTAGAAAGACTGAAATTTGGGCAACCTCTACACCTACTGATATGCACTATGTTGCTGCTGGTATTAACCTTTGGCCTTCTATGTTAGCTAAGAAGCAAGATAGACACAAGTATACGCACTAAGCAATCACGCGTGCACAAGAGAGATGTCAAAAACATTGATATGGCTCCGGTTAACTAAAAAGTGCTACAAGAGTATGTACCTATAAAAAGAAAGTAAAACCTAGAACACTATATTTACACAACACAACTCATATTGCGTTCCAAGACTCCAAGACGACTCCTTTAAGTGTGCAAGAGAGAGCATGCACACACACACACTCTAAGGCTGATGAAGAAGCCCTCCAAAGCTCTTCAGGACTCGATGTGAGCAAGAATTGATGTTTCAAGAGTGTTATGACTATGCATTGTGATAGCTTTTTAATAAAACATGCTTTTAATGATGGTGAAAAACTGATTTCGGGATCAGTTTATTAGTATTGATGTTTTTTTCCTTTTCTGCAAATTTTTGGAGTTCTTTGATTGGTGCAATGTGGATTATTTAATCTATTTTTAGTACAATATGTGGTGTGGACTTTCTATGCCATGTGGCACTTTTCAAAAGTTATAATTAAATTAATTAAAGTTATGTTGACTTTTTCAATGGTTGTTGACTTTGGCTAGAAATTAAGGTCTGACTTTTCCATGGGTTAGAGGTGCTGGATGGTGGAATGTTATATATGGAAAGCTTCTTTGAGTAGTATAAGATGAAGAGTAAAAATGTTTGATCGTTTGATGATGATATTTAACCAACCATTTTTGACTTAATCTAAAATTCTTGAGCTTCTGTCTCTGCTGTTGAAATCTATCTCGAGGTAATGCTTAGGTGAAGATATCCGCAACATTAACTCGAGTAGAAATTTAATGAAGTTCAGTTTTTCTTTCAATGATCCTTTTGTTGGAACAATGTTGTCTTGTGCTACAGCCCTGATTTCCAGTAAACTCTAATTTCTGAAGAACGTTTCCCAAAAATGGTCAAAGGTAAAAAAAAGGTCAAATTTATTGTTGCATATTGTTCTAAAAAAAGCCAAAATAAGTTGATTTTAAATCAAGGGCCAGGGTTTGACTTCAGAAAGAGCATGATCCAAGGGCTGATATGTGGGGCACCTAGATTTTAGGCTTCCATGTCATCAATTAATGCTACATCAGCTGCCTAAGACTAACTAAAGCAAAACTATGGCCCAAGAAGCTCCACGAATAGCTTTAAAGCTGATTTTATGCGACAGTCTTATCACCGATGAATTTTCTATATGAAGGAGGCTTTGGGCTCACTCATGGTTACAATCTACCTTATGTACATACTCTTCCAAGTGTGTTCTTGCTGCTAGCTGCTGTGGTGCTGTTCCTTCATCTCTCTCTCACACACACACACACACACACACACACACACACACACACACACACACACACACACACACACACACACACACACACACACACACACACACACACACACGCGCGTGCACACACACACACACACACACACACACACACACACACACACACACATTCTAAGTGTGTTTGTATGGCATGTAAGCTGCTGATTTTCTGTACCACACCTATCTATTTTCTGTATCAGGTTGTTTTCAGCCTTCAACTCCAATTAGAGAAGTGTTTCCAACCGACTACATCAGAGGAGGATTTATTAGAGAAGTTCTTTGCTTTTTTTCTCGCTTACACACAACACGTCTCCATCATTTTCTTAGCACACACTTATTTCCTACAATTTTAGGTACTAAATTTTGCATCTAGAACCATTCAGATTTCAACCTATTACATTCTTTTGTACATACACACTTTGTGTCGTCACTTGAGATCTCTCGTCCCATTATCTGTTGTCTAATTTTGAGTCTTAAGATTTGTATGCTAAGGTTCATATGTTGGAAGAACCTGTAAACTTGTGAATATTATTATTAGGGCCCACCTCACTTCCAACAAGAGAGAGAGAACCAAAGGATAAAGCCCTTCTTGGATTTTGAGCGTCCATGATTAATATAAAGAGAGATAATAGAGAGAGATTGGAAAGGGACAATAGAGACAATGTACACAAGAGATTGGAAAAGTAGCAAGTAGCTCCATAAAATAACTCTAGAATTACGAAAATACTTACAAAAAGTCTCCTCACAAACCTAAGATATGAAGAGCTTGAAGAAGCTAGGATACAAGCTCATGAATTATGGCTCCGTAAATAACTCTAGATGTGAAGAACTTGAAGAAGCTATTGTACGAGTTGATGAATTTTGGCTACGATGGATGTTAATTTATAGTTTTTATGAGCTCATCAAAGATAGGCAAAGAAAACACCTAAAAAAGCACAAAATATGTTTCTACGATTTGGAGCAAAATTTACGGAAATCTAATTATTGCTTTTTTAAAAAAATTTTTAAAAGTGCTTTTGGATGCTTTTGGTTGGAAATTATCCATAACATTGTTTTTGTTTTTTATCTTCAAATTTGGACCATCGATTCATAATTAATGAAAAACAATTTTAATAATGAAATTAGATTTTGACTTTTGATCTTTATTCTGCTACCAATTATCCAAGTGTTCTATATGGTTAGATAGTCCTTCATTTGACCTTTCCAAATATGTAATAAGCATTTCTTTAATTTTTGATCATTTTGACAAACTTTGACTACTTGTCGACTGATTGCTCTAATTTTTCCTTTTTATGAATCTCCTAATTGAAGGTTACCGATATTCCAATAGTCCTCAATTTGAGGGGATGTAAGCGGTTTATATTATATGAGATTTAGGATTATGAGGCAATCTTACAATGTCTTGAAGATGTTGATCTTACTTTGTTAGGAAAAAAGCCGTTATTTGGAGTTAGAAGAAGTTTTAATTGTAGAAGGGGCAAAATGAGAGGAAGGGAAGAAGGTATGGCTGGAGGGGGAGGGAGGGGGGGAGAGAAAGAAAGAAAGAAAGAAGAATAAAGTGTTTTTACGTCTATTAGGAGGCCGAACTCGGCCTATGAGACAAATCGATGTACATGGGTGTATCTTCTGTCTATCAGAGAAGATAAAAGTGCTGAAAAAGAAACTAGTAAAGCTGATACATATCTCCGTGAAATGCGTGTGGAGATACCCATGAAAGGGGGGGGGTGTAAGGAGTGTGATATCTATGGAAGTCTATATGCAAAGGGGTAGTACAACAAGCATGGGAATGCATCTGAAACGACTAACTAGCTCCATCCTGTGCTAATGGGCGGGTGTAAGATGTGATACATAGGTGGAGGTGGAGTCAGGGCCATCGTGATAGTTGCAACGGGATCAGCCATCATCTGGAATCGTCTCTCCTCCATGACGCCATGGTGACGAGCCTGGATCTCTGCAATCTGATGTCGGTGATGTCTCGGGGCCCGATATCCTCTAGCACGGGGTCGTCTCCTAGCTCGAGAAGCCTGAGCCTGCTGAAGAGTCACCCCTCTCGGTGTGTGGGCTGAGTTTGGGAGGGCTGCAGCACGTCGTGGAATAAAGAAAGAAAGAAAGAAAGTCATATTAACGTCTTTTGGAGGCCAAACTTGGCCTATGAGACAAAAACCATGTACAAGTGTAGTAACCCTGTGTAGAAGATGAAAAAATAAAAAGTATATTGCTACACAAAGCTATATAGGGCGGGAGAAGGCTAGGGAGACGTGGCTCTGACTCTGCAGATAGTGGATGGAGGGGGAGGGAGGGGGGGGGAGAGAGAAAGAAAGAAAGAAAGAAAGTCATATTAATGTCTTTTGGAGGCCAAACTTGGCCTATGAGACAAAAACCATGTACAAGTGTAGTAACCTTGTGTAGAAGATGAAAAAATAAAAAGTATATTGCTACACAAAGCTATATAGGGCGGGAAAAGGCTAGGGAGACGTGGCTCTGACTCTGCAGATAGTGGCCACCTAATACGTGGGGGATCCATAATGTGAGTGAGTAAAACACCCTAGCTACTGGTGATGGGTGGAGGTGGGTGTAGTATGTGGTACATCGGTGGTGGTCTGAGTGCCTCCTGAAGGAAGACAACCCAGGGGGTGGTGGTACGCCTATGCTCCATCATGTGGTCATAGCCTGTCTTGATGCGTGAGATATCCTCCTGATATGGTTGTGGTCAATGGTATCCGACCATGCGTGGTCGGTGTCATGCTCTCTGAGCTGTTGCCTGGTGGAGAGTGAGCCCTATAGATGGACCTCTCTGATGTAGCTCAATCCGCTGAAAGAACTGATAATGGTCTGCTGGGTACTCACCCGTGGCTGATGTGTGCGCTTTAGTGATCGCTCTCGCCTCTTGTATGCGTCTGTAAGGAAGCGTCCCAAGTGCCGCTGGTCTCCCATAGTCATGCACAACTGGAGTGACTCCTCTATCTGGAACTGCGTCGTAGGTCTAAGTATGATGGGCACCCAATAACAAAATGCTCCTCACTCTCTACCTCTGTCTCGCATACTGGGCACCACCTCTCCTCAGAGGGGACTCCCCTGGATCGACCCTCAATCTCGAGCTGATGTGATGAAACCCGGAGCTGGTGAATGGTGACTCGAAGGTAGTGGGGTAGGTATGTCTACATGTGTCTCAGAATCTCGATGAAGCCCTCGTCCGATATATGTAGAAAATGCTCACGGTAATAGAGCGTTTTCGGTGGCAATGTATCCCTAGGTCTCACCCATGTCCTGTGTATGTATGTATGCCATATCTCCTGACGAATGACCCTATTCCTCTCTTGATGAGAGAGCGAGTAGGTGGGTGCATGTGACTCGTACTGTAGGGGTGGTAGCCTGTCTATGTCAAAGCCATGGTGGGCTAGCCAGTCTTGTGTCTGTGCATACCATGAGGATGTGTCGCCTACTAATGCCATATATATATATATATATATATATATATATATATATATATATATATATATATATATATATATATATATATATATATATATATATAGAGAGAGAGAGAGAGAGAGAGAGAGAGAGAGAGAGAGAGAGAGAGAGAGAGAGAGAGAGAGAGAGAGAGAGAGAGAGAGAGAGAGAGAGAGAGAGAGAGAGAGAGAGAGAGAGAGAGAGAGAGAGAGAGAGAGAGAGAGAGAGAGAGAGAGAGAGAGAGAGTCATATTAACGTCTTCTAGAGGCCAAACTTGGCCTATGAGACAAAAACCATGTACAAGTGTAGTAACCCTGTGTGGAGGATGAAATGAAATAAAATAAAAAGTAAATCGCGACACAAAGATATATAAGGTTGGAAAAGGCTGGGGAGACGTGGCTCTGACTCTGCAAATAGTGGCCACCTAATACATGGGGGACATGTGAGTAAAAGCGTGAGTAAAGCACCCTAGCTACTGGTGAATGGGTGGAGGTGGGTGTAGTATGTGGTACATCCGGGGTGGTCTGAGTGCCTCCTGAAGGAAGACAACCCATGGGGTGGTGGTGCGCCGATGCTCCATCATGTGGTCGTAGGTTGTCCTGATGCGTGAGATATCCTCCTGATATAGTCGTGGTCGATGATATCCGCCCATGCGTGGTCGGCGCCGTGCTCTCTGTGCTGCTGCCTGGTAGAGTGTGAGCCCTATAGATGGACCTCTCTGATGTGGCTCAGCTCGCTGAAAAGACTGGGTAATGGTCTGCTGCGTACTCACCCGTGGCTGATGTGTGGGCTGGAGTGACCGATCTCGCCTCTCGTATGCTGCTGCGAGGAAGCGTCCCAAGCGTCGCTGGTCTCCCATAGTCATGCATAACGGGAGTGACTCCTCTATCTGGAATTGTGCTCGCAGGTCTAAGTATGCTGGGCATCTGATAACAAAATGCTCCTCACTCTCTACCTCTGTCTCGCATACTGGGCACCACCTCTCCTCACCGGGGACTCCCTTGGACCGACCCCTCTCAATCTCGAGCTGATGTCATCAAGCCCGGAGCTGCCCGATGACTACTCCGAGGTGGTGGGGTAGTATGTCTGCATGTATCTCGGAATCTCGATGAAGCCCTCGCCCGATATATCTAGAAAATGCTCACGGTAATAGAGCATTTTCGGTGGCAATGTATCCCTAGGGCTCACCCATGTCCTCTGTATGTATGTATGCCATATCTTCTGACGAATGACCCTATTCCTCTCCTGATGAGAGAGCGAGTAGGTGGGTGCATGTGAGTCGTACTGTAGTGGTGGTAGCCTGTCTATGTCAAGGCCGTGGTGGGCCAGCCAATCTCGTGTATGTGCATACCATGAGGAGGTGTCGCCCGCTAATGCCATGTCCCGTGATGCCTGGAAAGCCTGATAAGCAATGCGCTCTGTATCCATGCTCCAGAGTCTGTGTAATAGGCATAGTGTCTGGAATAGTGCCTCAACTAGCATCGGTGGTGCCGCGAGCTCTGCTCTAATGATATCATGTGGTACTGAAGGCTTGCTTCGGATAAGTCTGGAAATCATGAGGATCTGTGGCCTCTCTAATGCTGTCCATACTGATGTGGTTAATCTTGGTCCCCATATGGTTGCCCCATACATGAGCGCTGGTGTAACCAAAGTGTCGAAGAGCCACCCTTTTGTGCGGGGCTCCTGAAAATATGCCTGGTGGCACTGTCTCTTCATCAAGGCAAGTGGTGCATACCCACATGTGATGCGGTCACGTGCTGCCTGAGACATAGAGAAGACCCCTGATGCTGTTGTAAATGTCACTCCCAAGTAAACATATGATCCGACCACCTGAATCGGTCCACCTCCTTCTGTGAACAAACTATGTCTTCGTACCTGTGCTGATGTATGAAAGATCATGACCTTGGTTTTACCAAGGTTCACATATAACCCTTTGTGTGTGCAAAAGTCATCTAGGCCATGTAGATGATGCTGTAGACCTTCTCCAGACTCTGAAACTAGTACAATGTCATCAGCGTATAGAAGAATATGGACAGTGGACCCGCGTACCTCAATGCCATCACCCCCCTGCTGCTGTATGTAGTCCACTATCTCATCAATGTAGAGACCAAAGAGGGTGGGTGAAAGAGGGCATCCTTGCTTCACCCCGATAGTGCTAGCAAGTGGATGAGATAAGCCCCCCGGACATCTGACTCTGCCAGATACTCTCTCGTATAAGGCGTAGATCCCCCATATCATCTCCTCTGGAGCTCCGATATCAAGTAGTCGTCTGAAGAGTCGTCCCCTCGGAACGGTGTCAAATGCTTTGCGGAAGTCCACAAAGCAGCAATATAATCTACTCTTCCTCACCCTTGCCTGGTCGATCAGGCATCTCAGAGTGAAGATGTGGTCAATGGTAGAGTAATCGCGTCTGAAGCCTGCCTCTCCCGGAGCTATGATACCCTTCCTCTTAGCGAGAGTACTCAACTCTGTCTCTAGTACTGCCCCATATAACTTGGCCAATATAGGGCCATTCATGATCGTCCGGTATGTAGCTGGATCCATAGTATCTCCTGACTTATGAATGGGCACTATGGTGTGCTCAGTTCATGAGTCAGGGAACCCTTCAACCAGTGCACGGTTGAAGAGCTGGGCAATGAGCAGTGCAAGGGTCGTGCCTCCGTAGATGAGGTGCTCAGCCTGTAAAGCGAAAAGGTCATTGGCCCTGCCATGCTGTAGACGGGCAATAGCGCGTCCCACCATAGTGGGTGTGAAGAAGTCAGAGGTAGTAGGACGTGAGCTCTGTGGTCTGGGAATGGGGGGCTGGTCTGGGATCTCGTATAGGCTCTGTGCATAGCTATGCCAAGTGCTCGGGTCTCGGATGGGTGTCTGCTGTCTCCTCTCTCTCACATGTCGCCATGCCACTGCACTGTCTCGACTCATGAGTAAATGATAAATATCCCACTACTGTCTCTCCTCCCAATCTCGTCGTTTTCGGCGAGTAAGGCTCTGCATGCGATGTTGTGCCTGTGTGTGTCTGTAATATCCCCTCTATGCTCTAAAATGCGTAAGTGCTTCCGTAGCTCGCGGCAATCTGCATCATACCAGCGGTTCTGAGGCATGGAACCTGTGCGTGGAGGGTGTATATATGTGCGGTGTGGGAAACTGCGGAGAGCTGAGTCGTGTAGGATGGTGGTGAACTGTGATGTAAGTATGTCCAAGGGTGAGAGTGGATCGAGGGAGAGTAGGCGGGTGTGTAAATGGTGTGCATAAACGTGTGAGAGCTCGTGTGTGAAGTGTATCGTGATGTGTGTCTCAGAGGGTGAGGGAGGGTCTAATGGAATAGGAGATGAGAGTGTGAATGTGATAAATGTATGGTCAGCACCAAGTGGGCGTTGTCCAATAGTAAGTGAGGTGAGTGAAGCTCCAGAGGTGGTACCCAAAATATAGTCCACTGTGCTCCTTCCCCGTGAGGGAAGCAAGTAAGTCCGCCCGAACCTTGCCAACGATGCATCCCGTTATATATAACGAGCTGATGTCGGCTGCCTAGCTCAAGCAGATGTCTGCCATACCCTGTGGTGTCCTGACCCATATCTGCCGATACTCTACTGGTGCTCATCTCCTCTGGGTCTCTGGCTCTCATGAGATGTGGGTGATCCATGTCATATGCATCACACTGATGTGACTGAGTGCGTCCATTGAAGTCCCCCATAAGGAAGACTTCACCCAGTGTGCTGAAATGTAGTATCTCATCTGAAAGTGCTATGTATGGTGAATCTCTGTCTCGGATCGGTCCCCCAATATCCTGTCCTGCGTATCGAGATCTGCCTGGAGGGAAGTAGCATATAGCAATGTAAATCCAGCTCCCCTGTGCTATCTCCATGTGAACCCAAATATATCGTGCCTCCTCATCTCTTCCTGTAATATGGATCCGGCTCTGTATCTCCTGTCTAAATACGATGGCCACCCCTCCCGACCCTCGCGCTGTACTCTGTCTCGTCGTGGTCCGGAATGCAGATTCCCAATGAAAACCTGCAATGCGAGGTAGGCCTCTCTCAGGGCTTTCATGGGTCTCAGTGATGAAAGCAAAGTCATGTGACTCCAAGATCTCCTCGAGTCTGTCTGGCCGCGTCCAGAGTGCCCCGTTGCAGTTCCACATTGCTCCTCTGGGTGGTGCCTCCTGGTGTAGTGATGTCTCATAGGCCGCGTGGCCCTATTTGATAGGGCGTCCGTCTATGAAGACCTTACCATCATGGTAAAAGGCCTTCCTTCCCTCTCGACGTGCTTGGAGTATCTGTGGCATGCAAGCACGTCGGTGTGCTACCTGCATCCTCGTGAGGTCCTCATCCATGTAAAAGGTGCCGCCGGGTAGTCCACGTAGTACTGATCTGCATCTAAAAAATGCGGTCCGAGTCTCATCGGAGCTAAGCTGAAGGATGAGTGCTCGCGAACGGGATGTATCCCTCCCAACACGCCATGCGCCTGTGAAGGGCATGCTCTCGTATCCAAGTCGACGGCAAATGTCGGTGGCGTCCGCCTCCGGTGATGCTCCTTCAGGTAGGCCCGTAATCCGAATGTGGAGTCTTCGAATGTGTCTAAGTCTCTCCTCCTCGAGTGTATCCTCGAGAGAGAGAGAGAGAGAGAGAGAGAGAGAGAGAGAGAGAGAGAGAGAGAGAGAGAGAGAGAGAGAGAGAGAGAGAGAGAGAGAGAGAGAGAGAGAGAGAGAGAGAGAGAGAGAGAGAGAGAGAGAGAGAGAGAGAGAGAGAGAGAGAGAGAGAGAGAGAGAGAGAGAGAGAGAGAGAGAGAGAGAGAGAGAGAGAGAGAGAGAGAGAGAGAGAGAGAGAGAGAGAGAGAGAGAGAGAGAGGAGAGAGAGAGAGAGAGAGAGAGAGAGAGAGAGAGAGAGAGAGAGAGAGAGAGAGAGAGAGAGAGAGAGAGAGAGAGAGAGAGAGAGAGAGAGAGAGAGAGAGAGAGAGAGAGAGAGAGAGAGAGAGAGAGAGAGAGAGAGAGAGAGAGAGAGAGAGAGAGAGAGAGAGAGAGAGAGAGAGAGAGAGAGAGAAAGAAAGAAAAAGAAAAGTGTTTTTACGTCTATTAGGAGGCCGAACTCGGCCTATGAGACAAATCGATGTACATGGGTGTATCTTCTGTCAATCAGAAAAGATAAAAGTGCTGAAAAGAAACTGGTTAAGCTGATATAGATCTCCGTAGTGTGCATGTGGGGATACCCATGAAAGTGGTGGGGGGTGTATGGAGTGCGATATCTATGATAGTCTATATGCAAAAGGGTAGTACAACAACCATGAGAATGCATCTAAGACGACTAACTAGCTCCATCCTGTGCTAGGGGGTGGGATGTAATATGTGATACATAGGTGGAGGTGGAGTCAGGGCCATCCTGATGGCTGCCACGGGATCGGCCATCATCTGGGATCGTCTCTCCTCCATGGCGCGATGGTCACAAGCCTGGATCTCCGCAATCTGGTGTCGGTGAAGTCTCGGGGCCCGATGTCCTATATCACGGGGTCGTCTCCTAGCTCGAGATATCTGAGCCTGCTGAAGAGTCACCCCGCTCGGTATGTGGGCTGAGGGGGGGAGGGCTGCAGCACGTCGTGGAATAAAGAAGTCAGTGAGCTGACTCTGTCTCCCTCCTGTATGGAGTGCTACAGTAGGCTGGAGTAGGGAATCTCTGTGACTCTGTATCTCTAGTAAGAATCGCCCGAGCTGTCGCTGGTCTCTAGAGTCCATGATCTCTCGGAGGGTGGGCTGCCCTGCAAACAGGGTCTCGTATCTGCCTCTGATGCCATCATATGCGCTACATCTGCATACAAAGTGCTCCTCATCCTCCATCTCTACTCTGCATACTCTGCATATCCGCTCCTCTCTGGGAATGTCTGCGGCTCTACCCGTCTCAATCTCGAGTCGGTGTGATGAGACTCTCAGCTGGCCAATCGCTACCCTCAAGCTATGAGGCATGTGAGTATCCATGTAGCGTGGTCGCTGGATGAAACCGTCAGCTAGTATGTCTAGGAACTGGTCTCGATAGTGCGATAGTCTCGATCCCATGTGTGGTGTGTGCCATGTCTGACTAATGTAGAGCTGCCAGAGATCCTGTCTGAGCACAACATTCCTCTCACGACGAGAGAGGTGGATGTGAGGTGAGTCTGGGTCATACTGAAAAGGCGGCAATCTGTCCATATCAAGTCCATGACTATCAAACCAGACTCTAACCTGAGTGTACCAAGCTCTCTCATATCCTAACTCTGATATCTGTATGGATGCCTCAAGAGCTCTGTGTGTGAGTCTATCTGTAGGGAGGTCCCGAATCCTCTGAATAAAGCAGATAGTCTGGAATAGTGCCTCTACTGCCATGGGTGGTGCAGCTAGCTCTGCCCTGATGATGTCATGTGGCACCGACTGTTTCCCACGAAATAATCGCGAGATCATACGTACCTGTGGCCTCTCGATCGCACTCCACTGGGTGACTGTGAGACCTGGGGCCCAAACCGTCGCAGCATACATCATAGCTGGTCTGACCAGTGTGTCAAATAGCCAGCCCTTCGTGCGGGGCTCCTGGAAGTGTGCTTGGTGACATCTCCGCTCTAACATGGCTAAAGCTGCATATCCGCGTGTGAGTCTATCGGTGGCTGCCTGTCTCATGCTGAAGGGGCCAGGCAAGCTCGTGAATGTGACTCCGAGATAGACATAGGAAGTGACCACCTCAATCTGTCCACCACCAGCTCTGAATCCTGCTCCATTCCTCACCATGGGGGAGGTGTGGAAGATCATGACCTTGGTCTTGCCAAGGTTTACTGTCAAGCCCCTCTGTGTACAAAACTCATCCAGGGCCTCAAGGTGGCGCTGTAATCCCTCGGGTGACTCTGAAATCAAGACAATGTCATCGGCATATAGTAAAATGTGGACATGTGTACCTGCGAGGTCTGCACCCTCTCCTCCAGCTCGGAGAATGTAGTCCTCAATCTCGTCAATGTAGAGACCAAATAGAGTGGGAGAGAGTGGGCAGCCTTGCTTAACACCGATGGTGCTAGCAATGGCCTCAGACATACCTCCTGGACACCGTACCCTCCCAGTCACCTGCTCATAGAGTGCATAGATGGCCCAAATCATCCCTGATGGTACTCCCAAGCTCTGGAGGCGTTGGAAGAGCCTCTCTCGCGGCACTGTATCAAAAGCTTTGCGGAAGTCCACAAAGCAGCAATATAGCCTCTTCTTCCGCACCCTTGCCCCATCAATGAGGCAGCGCAGAATGAAGATGTGATCAATAGTAGAGAAAGCTCGTCGAAAACCTGCTTGGCCTCGTGCTCGTAGCCCCTCAGTCTCTGCATATGAACTGAGCTCTGCCTCAAGTATGGCACCGTATAGTTTGGCCATGGTGTGGCCAATCATGATGGTCCTGTAGTTCCCTGGATCCAGGGTGTCGCCAGATTTGTGGATAGGCACAATGGTGTGCCTAGTCCACTCCTCTGGGAAGCCCTCTCCTATAGCCCGGTTGAAGACATGTGCAATCAACGGGGCTATAGTGGAGGCTGCATGTATGAGATGCTCGCTCTGCAATCCTGCGTGGTCTGTCGAACGTCCATGTCGAAGTCGTCGTATGGCCCTCTCAACCATCTTTGCTGTGAAGAGAGAAGAACTAGTAGGGCGAGGCTCAAGTGGCTGGGGAATGGGAGGCTGCCTAGGTACCTCATATAACCTCTGAGCATAATCATGCCATGTGTGTGGGTCTCCAATAGGTGTGGTCGGGCGTGGCTCTCGTAGGCTGCGCCATGCTGCAGCACTGTCCATACTCATAAAGAGATGGTATAGCTCAAGCTCCTGTGCCTCCTCAAAGGCTCGCCTCTTTCGACGTGTGAGAGTCTTCATCTGTCCCTTGGCCTCTCTCTCTGTGATCTCTCCCAATGCTCGCTGAGCTCGTAGTCGGCGGTAAAGATCTCTGCAATCCTCATCATGCCAACGATGTTGTGGCATAGTCCCGGGAGGAGGTGTGTGACGAGAATGGATGGTGTGTGGGAAGGAGCTGATGGCTGATGTCTGAAGAACTGATGCTATCTGAGAGGTGAGTAGGGATAGTGGAGTGTCAGGATGAAGTAAGAGAAGACCCTGCTCGACTCGAGCCGCATATATGTGAGCTAGCTCGTGTGTGAAGTGGATGGTGGTGTGTGGGATGCGTGCTGCGGGTATGCGTGTAGGGGTGTCTCCCTTCAGGGAGAGTGCGAGGTATGTGTGATCAGCCCCAATGGGTATGGGTGGGATGGTGAATGAGGTAAGTAGGTGGATGGCCTCTCTGGACCCCATGACGTAATCTACTGTACTTCCCCCGCCATCTGTGACTGAGTGTGGTATGCATGTCAATCCTCCTGAGGTAGGCCACTGAGTCATCCCGTTATAGATAACGAGATTATGTCGAGAGCCTAGTCTGAGTAGGTGAGTGCCATAGTGAGTGTGTGTAGCGTCAGCTGAAGCTCGAGCTGTAGACTCATCCTCTATGGTATGTAGTATCTCCGGGTCTTCTGGGTCAAATATCTCACACTGATCATTGCCTGTCCTGGCATTGAAGTCTCCCATAAGGAAGACTTCCCCTAATGCATAGTACTCTGTAATCTCTTCTGACAAGCAAGTGTATGGTGAGTCCTCCTCTCGATCTATGATAGCGAAACGCGAGCTAGAAGGAGCAAAGTAGCATAATGCTATGAAGATGATCCTCTCCTGCGAGAGCTGGAGTCGAATCCAAAGATATCTGGCCTGTGAATCACGTGCGACTATCTGTATCCTGCTCTGAAGTCCATCTCTAAAGAGTATGGCTACTCCTCCTGATCCTCGGGTGGTGTGCTGACGTGTACACTCTCTGTATGTGGACTCCCACTGAAAACCGTGGACACGAGGTAGGCCCCGGTCTGGGCTCTCATGTGTCTCTGTGAGCATAATGATGTCTTTGCCTTTGCGCACCTCTTCCAGTCTCTCTGGGTGTGTCCATAGATCTCCATTGCAGTTCCAAACTGCCAGGTGTATCTCCTCGAGTGTCTCACAGGCCGCGAATCCCTATGGGATGGCCTTGCCATCAATGATGACACGACCATCTCTGTATGAAGCCTTCTTTCCTTCTTTGCGAGCTTGATGTACTCTCGGCATGCATGCACGACGGTGTGCTACCTGCATGGGTGTGAGATCATCGTCAAGGTAGATGGGGGGGCCATCAAGTGCTCTCAAAATCACCCTCTTGCGTAGGAAAGTAGATCTTATATCTTCGGAAGGGAAGTGTAGAATGAGAGCTCTCTTCTTCGTGGGGTCTCGTCCCGTTCTCCAAGACTTGATGAATGGGGGGGACTCCTCTTTGTAGCCGAGTATCTTGCATAGTGTCTTCCCATCGGACTCGGGGGTAGAGCCTTCTTTTTCTTCAATGCCCGTGATGCGTACATTGAGACGGCGGGCATGTCTCATCTTTTCTTCCTCAATAGTGGTGTGCACGATGAGGGCTTCTTCCTTTTGTGCTTTCTCTTTGGCTTCTTTTTTGATGTTCTTCTTCACTATGTCGATCCACCCTTCTTTGGTAGCTTCTAATTTGTTTTCCATGCTCTCGGTCAAGGATTTGGTGAGTTCTTCTTTGAGAGCTTCTGTCTTGTTCATATTAATCTCTCCTTCTTCGGGTGTAAGAGAGACCATTGAAGCTTTGAGGAGCTCCAATTCCTCTTTCATGTTTGCCCTCTCCTTAGCCCATTCTTCTTTCTCTTTCTGCCATGCTTCCCTCTCCTTATGATATGTTTCTACTTCCTTCTCGAGCTTTGAGAGGCGGCTGATGATGGCCGTGATAGTGGAGTCCACCATCTTCTTGTTTTCTTTGATAGCTATGGTCAGTTTGTCCTCCATTTTTGTCAAATCGTCCTTCTTAGCCGTAGCGCTCATTGCATTCGAAGATGAAAAAATGCTCAGAGTACTGAGCCTAAAGACTTGCGATGAAGACGGGAGCGCGCCCGATGCGCGATGGAGCAAGGGTGGGAGTGGCTAATAACTGTAGGAAACAGTTATTAGTCCGGGGGGGGCGGTTAGGGTTTAGGTTAGGGGCGGTTAGGGTTTCAGGGGGGGGGGGCGGTTAGGGGGGGCGGTTAGGGGCGGTTAGGGTTTCGGGGGGGGGGGGGGGTTTCTGCACGCAGGAGGGGGCGGTTAGGGTTTCGGGGGGGGGGGCGGTTAGGGTTTAGGTTAGGGGCGGTTAGGGGGGGGGGGCGGTTAGGGTTTCGGGGGGGGCGGTTAGGGTTTCGGGGGGGGGGGGGCGGTTAGGGGGGGCGGTTAGGGGCGGTTAGGGTTTCGGGGGGGGGGGGGGGTTTCTGCACGCAGGAGGGGGGGGGGGGGTTTTCTGCAGGGGGGCGGTTAGGGGGGGCGGTTAGGGGCGGTTAGGGTTTCGGGGGGGGGAGAGAGAGAGAGAGAGAGAGAGAGAGAGAGAGAGAGAGAGAGAGAGAGAGAGAGAGAGAGAGAGAGAGAGAGAGAGAGAGAGAGAGAGAGAGAGAGAGAGAGAGAGAGAGAGAGAGAGAGAGAGAGAGAGAGAGAGAGAGAGAGAGAGAGAGAGAGAGAGAGAGAGAGAGAGAGAGAGAGAGAGAGAGAGAGAGAGAGAGAGAGAGAGAGAGAGAGAGAGAGAGAGAGAGAGAGAGAGAGAGAGAGAGGGAGGGAGGGAGGGAGGGAGGGAGGGAGGGAGGGAGGGAGGGAGGGAGGGAGGGGGGAGAGAGTGAGGGGGGGAGAGAGTGAGGGGGGGAGAGAGTGAGGGGTAGGGAGGGATAGAGAGAGAGAGAGAGAGAGAGAGAGAGAGAGAGAGAGAGAGAGAGAGAGAGAGAGAGAGAGAGAGAGAGAGAGAGAGAGAGAGAGAGAGAGAGAGAGAGAGAGAGAGAGAGAGAGAGAGAGAGAGAGAGAGAGAGAGAGAGAGAGGGAGAGAGTGAGGGGGGGAGAGAGTGAGGGGTAGGGAGGGATAGAGAGAGAGAGAGAGAGAGAGAGAGAGAGAGAGAGAGAGAGAGAGAGAGAGAGAGAGAGAGAGAGGAGAGAGAGAGAGAGAGAGAGAGAGAGAGAGAGAGAGAGAGAGAGAGAGAGAGAGAGAGAGAGAGAGAGAGAGAGAGAGAGAGAGAAAGAAAGAAAGAAAGTCATATTAACGTCTTCTGGAGGCCAAACTTGGCCTATGAGACAAAAACCATGTACAAGTGTAGTAACCCTGTGTAGAAGATAAAATGAAATAAAAGGTATATCGCTACACAAAGCTATATAGGGCTGGAAAAGGCTGGGGAGACGTGGCTCTGACTCTGCAGATAGTGGCCACCTAATACATGGGGGGATCCAAAATGTGAGTAAAACGCCCTAGCGACAAGTGATGGGTGGAGGTGGGTGTAGTATGTGGTACATCGGTGGTGGTCTGAGTGCCTCCTGAAGGAAGACAACCCAGGGGGTGGTGGTACGCCTATGCTCCATCATGTGGTCGTAGGCAATCCCGATGCGTGAGACATCCTCATGATATAATTGTGGTCGACGATATCCGCCCATGCGTGGTCGGCGCCGTGCTCTCTGTGCTGCTGCCTGGTGGAGTGTGAGCCCTATAGATGGACCTCTCTGATGTAGCTCAACTCGCTGAAAGAACTGGGTAATGGTCTGCTGGGTACTCACCCGTGGCTGATGTATGTGCTGTAGTGACCGCTCTCGCCTCTCGTATGGTGCTGTGAGAAAGCATCCCAAGCGTCTCTGGTCTCCCATAGTCATGCAGAGCTGGAATGACTCCTCGATCTGGAACTGTGCTCGTAGGTCTAAGTATGCTGGACAACTGATAACAAAATGCTCGTCACTCTCTACCTCTGTCTGGCATAGTGGGCACCACCTCTCCTCACGGGGGACTCCCCTGGACCGACCCCTCTCAATCTCGAGCTGATGTGATGAAACCCGGAGCTGCCCAATGACGACTCGTAGGTGGTGGGGAAGGTAGGTCTGCATGTATCTCGGAATCTCGATGAAGCCCGTGTCTGATATATGTAGAAAATGCTCGCGGTAGTAGAGCATTTTCGGTGGCAATGTACCCCTAGGGCTCACCCATGTCCTCTGTATGTATGTATGCCATATCTCCTGACGAATGATCCTATTCCTCTCTTGATGAGAGAGCGAGTAGGTGGGTGCATGAGAGTCGTACTGTAGTGGTGGTAGCCTGTCTATGTCAAAGCCATGGTGGGCAAGCCAGTCTCGTGTCTGTGCATACCATGAGGAGGTGTCGCCTGCTAATGCCATATCACGTGATGCCTCGAAAGCACGATAAGCAATACGCTCTGTATCCATGCTCCGAAGTCTGTGTAATAGGCATACTGTCTGGAATAGTGCCTCAACTAGCATCGGTGGTGCAGCGAGCTCTGCTCTAATGATATCATGTGGTACTGAAGGCTTACTGCGGATCAGTCTGGCAATCATGAGGATCTGTGGCCTCTCTAATGCTGTCCATACTGATGTAGCTAATCCTGGTCCCCATATGGCTGCCCCATACATGAGCGTTGGCGTAACCAAAGTGTCAAAGAGCCACCCCTTTGTGCGGGGCTCCTGAAAAGATGCCTGGTGGCACTGTCTCTCCATCAAAGCTAGTGCTGCGTACCCACGTGTGATGCGGTCACGGGCTGCCTGAGCCATAGAGAAGACTCCTGATGCTGCTGTAAATGTCACCCCCAAGTAAACATATGATCCGACCACCTCGATCGGTCCACCTGCAGCTGTGAACAAACTATGTCTGCGTACCTGTGCTGATGTATGAAAGATCAAGACCTTGGTTTTACCAAGGTTCACAGATAACCCTCTGTGTCTGCAAAAGTCATCTAGGCCGTGTAGATGATGCTGTAGACCTTCTGCAGACTCTGAAACCAATACAATATCATCAGCGTATAAAAGAATATGGACAGTGGACCCGTGTACCTCAATGCCATCTCCCCCCTGCTGCTGTATGAAGTCCACTATCTCATCAATGTAGAGACCAAAGAGGGTGGGCGAGAGAGGGCATCCTTGCTTCACCCCGATAGTGCTAGCAAGTGGATCAGATAAGCCCCCTGGACATCTGACTCTACCAGATACTCTCTCGTATAAGGCGTAGATCCCCCATATCATCTCCTCCGGAGCTCCGATGTCAAGTAGTCGTCTGAAGAGTCGATCTCTAGGAACAGTGTCAAATGCTTTGCGAAAGTCCACAAAGCAACAATATAATCTCCTCTTCCTCACCCTGGCCTGGTCGATCAGGCATCTCAGAGTGAAGATGTGGTCAATGGTAGAGAAATCTCGTCTGAACCCTGCCTGTCCTAGAGCCCTGATGCCCTTCCTCTCAGCGAGAGTACTCAACTCTGTCTCTAGTACGGCCCCATATAACTTGGCCAATATAGGGCCAATCATGATCGTCCGGTATGTAGCTGGATCCATAGTGTCACTTGACTTATGAATGGGCACTATGGTGTGCTCAGTCCATGAGTCTGGGAACCCTTCAACCAATGCACGGTTGAAGAGATGGGCAATGAGCGGTGCGAGAGAGAGAGAGAGAGAGAGAGAGAGAGAGAGAGAGAGAGAGAGAGAGAGAGAGAGAGAGAGAGAGAGAGAGAGAGAGAGAGAGAGAGAGAGAGAGAGAGAGAGAGAGAGAGAGAGAGAGAGAGAGAGAGAGAGAGAGAGAGAGAGAGAGAGAGAGAGAGAGAGAGAGAGAGAGAGAGAGAGAGAGAGAGAGAGAGAGAGAGAGAGAGAGAGAGAGAGAGAGAGAGATTATTTTTGGAGATATTGGATCAAGCAAAATACCTCCTAGTGACTGCAATAGTTGTTTTCAACTCATTCTTCATTATGTAAAGTAGAACATCAATGATGACTCAACATTGTATTCGAGAATGGAAGCTGAAGTCATTGGCATCATTAGATCATAAAGATATCATGTTATGAAATTGAATTTGTTTACAAACAAAAGTTCGAGGAATGTATATGAAATTAATTTTCAAGGTTTATAGTGATTGAAGCATGAGAGATTTTATTACTGGTTGTATCTTGCACACCGAAACTTAAAAGGTTCTTAATATCTTTTTGTGTCCTCAATTGAATATTAATATTGTACAACAAAATTGAAGGGGATGTCATTAATTTGAGGTTTTGAGCGTATTTTCAAACGTTTTACAAACCCAGGTAGAATTTTATAGTGATCAAAGCTCTCTACATATTTTCAATCAAGGTTCTTCCAGTAAGGAGTATCAAGGGTATCTTTGTTTATTGAAAAATCTTTTCTTTGAAGTTCGCAATCATTTGAATGGTAAAATACTCTTCTGATTCTGATTTTGAATGCTAATAAAAACCATAAAACACGATATTCACAGTTTTTTATTTCCCTCGTTTTTTGAGCCCATGACTTTGATATGTACTTATTAACACAATATTATGTAAATCTGTGAGCAATAAATCTTAGAAGTTCTCTTATTCACAAATAAGGGATTATCCATTTTTTTGAGGAGTACCAAGAATCTAACAAAGTTGCAAGTTGTCTTTACTTCCTTTCAGAGTTTATTTGTCAACTAGTCGTAAGGCCAACCTATCTTGCATCAATCTTCATCAACCTTGAAAATTAATTTCACATGTATTCCTCAAATTTATATTTGTGAACAAATACAGATTCAGACCATGATATTTTTGTGATCTAACAAAGAAATGGAATAAGCTTCAGCCTCAATTCTTGAATTGAATGTTAAGTCATTGAAAATGTTTTGTTTCACATATTGAAGAAATGAGTTGAAAAGAATTGTTGCAGTCACTTGTTGGTATTTTGCTAGATGCAATATCTGCAAAAGTAACCTCTCTTTCTTTCTCTCTTCCTCCCTCTCTCTTATATTCCTTTTGTGTGTGTGTATCTCTCTCTCTCTCTCTCTCTCTCCCCCCTCTCCATCCCTATCTCCTTCCCCCCCTCTCTCTCTCTCTTCCCCCTCTCTCTCATATCCCTTTTCTGTCCCTCTCTCTTTCATCCCTACCTCCTTCCCTTTCCCTAATTTTGTAGAGGCTTATTCGAGATAGTGTAACTAGAAGGCTTGTTAGAGATCAACTGTTCAAATACAGGATTAGGGAAGATACTTCATATGCATGTGCAGATGCCCAGGAGGATAGATTATGTTTTGGCGCTCTCTTGTGATGGAAGGACTTTGGTTTTGATGGCTCAAATCTTCAACAATGGGCCATTCATATACTTAGTCAGGCTTGCATCACGAGTTGCCTTGAGCAACTATGGAGTATTTATGGACATGTATCCTCGAAAAAGAGGAACTGACTTGGTGTGCAACGTGCTAGTGTTTGCTTGTGTTTGACAGAGCTAATTTGAGGATGCTTCGGAGGACTCGATGCGTTGAAGGAGATCCTTTCAGAGAATGGGAGGTAGAGAAGGGGTCAGACCAAGTGGAAAATGAAGAACATGAAGAAGTAGAAGCCATTGATTGTGTTGCACAAAATGAGACTTCCCACTTGGATTCTCCACGGACATTACATTTATCATTTATGTTGTAGTCTCTACATTTGTCATTTATGTTCTAGTCGGTCGCCATATATGGTCTTTTTGTCGATCGATGATATGTACTATGATCATTGATGTAACATCTTTTTGTTCTCATTATGTAACATCTTTTTCGTATGATTATGATGATGTATCCACACTATTTGACATGATAGAATACATATGACTTGTCACTTGTCACTTTTGACTCTTGAGTGACCCTGAAATTTGAATGTTCAACCATCAACGTGCTTCGTACATGTGTCTTGTTTATGCTTAAAAAACCATCCCTTTTTTAAATGCTTTTCTTGTTATTGGTCATTTAATATGCTGGCAAATTCAGTCTAGATGAATTTCATATGATTACTTTGAAAAAATCAGTATTATTTTAGTGTCGTCTCCGGGATGCATCTCGGGACACCTTATGCACCGTCCTTGTCCCGGGGACACCACTGTCCCCGAGACCCGTCCCAGGCACCATTCCTTGGTGATTTTGATGTGAGAGGATTGATTGCAAACATGAACTGCAATTTTTAGAGCCTCTCCCCAAAATCCATGAGGGAGATTCGCCATGGAAAACATGCATTTCACCTTCTCACATAAAGTCCTATTGTAGCTTTTCGCCACATCGTTAGAAGAGGGGTTGTATGGGAACGTTAGGTCCCTCTTAATGCCAAGATTTTCACAAATTCTATTGAATTCAGCCCGTATAAACTTTACTTCCATTATCTATACGTAAACATTTCAGCTTTCTACTTGTTTGGGTGTTCACAAATGCATGGAATTTCTCAAGCAACTCCCATTAATTTAGTGAGCAAACATTAGAACGAACTAGATTAAGCACATTAGATATATGAGAGACACGAGAGTAGTAGGAATTCTTTACTTGCTTACCATTACGAAATTCATTTGAAAAGTCAATTTTTTTCCTCCTTCTGCATCAAACTTGTCAAGATTACATAATTTATCAAGGCACTTTTTGCTCATGTGGCCAATCTTTTTATGCCATAACTCCATGTGAGAATTAATCTCATCCAAAGCAATAAACTTGCCTTATGTTTTCTTGTACAAGCAATAAAGTGTACTTTCTTAGTGCCTTTGACAATCAGCCTTGAGCCTTTTATGAATTTCCATGATCCCTTTTCAAAAACAGTACTATATCCATGCATATCCATCTACCAAGCAAAAAGTAAGCTTTTCTCGATATTAGGTACATATCTCACATCATGCAAAACCAATTCAGTAGTGCCATCCACAAAAAGGTGCACTATACTAATACCTTCAATGGAACATGAATGATTGTTCCCAAAGTATACACTGTCATTGTTTCTATCTACCAAGCAAAAAGTAAGCTTTTCCCGATATCAGGTACATATCTCACATCATGCAAAACCAGTTCTGTAGTGCCATCCATAGAAAGGTGCACTATACTAATACCTTCAATGGAACATGAATGATTGTTCCCAAAGTATACATTGTCATTGTTTCCCACATGAAATGTAGAGAAACACTCCTTGATAGGAGTCACATTAAATGATGCACTTGAACCCATAATCGAAGTATGAAATAATACATCATTTACTGTAAGCAAGGCATCAATTAGATTACTGCATATCCTCTGCATGAATAATATGAGAAGCATGATGTATACGTGCATCATTCGCTATCATAGTAGCACACAAGATGTCCTCTAGATCTGATAACTCTTCAATGACCTTACTAGATGTGACATTGTTGTTTCTTGTCCTTTAGCTATCTTGTGCATGTATCTTCTTTTCTTTTTTCTTCTTGTCGCCCTTTGTCTTCTCTCTTTCTACCTTTGCTTTGTAGTACTTGCAATTTGACTTGTTGTGACCTTTTCTACCACATTGGTAACACATTGTCACTTGTTGTCTTCTTTCTTCTTAACTTTGCTTTGCAGTATCTGAAGTCTCACTTCTTATGACCTTTTCTACCATATTGGTAGCTAAGTCACATCACTATTGCCTTTGCTTTTGCTTCCATTTCTTTGTGCATTTCCACCTATCTTCCCTGTTCTACCTCTAGCCATATTGCTAGAACCACCTTCCTCTTGACTTGCTTTCCTTCTAATCTCTTGATTGAAAATAGAATCCCTCGTACCATCAAAGGTCAACTTGATGTTCTTGGACAATGATACAGCGAGTCTCCCAAGACTTTGGCAATGTCATGAGCAAAAAATCGCTTTCAACTTATCATCAAAAGCTTGTAGATTTGAATCTTGGAGTTTGGAGAGGGTACCTATGAACATTGACATGTGCCTAGCTTCACCGTTAGACTCATCGCGTTGCATATTGATGAGCTTTATCATTAGATGAAGTTGGTTTAAACTTCACAAGAGTAGTGTTCTCGTAGGTAACTTTCACCTTTTCACACACTTCATAAGGAGTGGCAAGCTCCTTCAAATCCACCAAATTTTCATCACATACAATCATCTTAATGTAGGCGATGGCTTTCTTGTTGAGATTTCTCCAAGCCACATCTGTTGTTCCCCCGATTTAGATTGTGCAAGAGCTTCTTCGCATTCTTTTCTTTCACAAGTCGAAACCACCTCAAATCTTTTAATTAAAAAACACTCTTTACTTCTGAAGAGGAAGCTTCCATTTTGTGTTTATTGAGTGTCAAACCCCCAAGTTTGATTTTTTTTTGCAAAAAAATTTCAAAATCGAAATTCTCCCAAAATTACAACTATTTCTTGTTTGTTTTACCACGAAAAAGCATACATAATGCAAAAAGAATGTTCAAGGGAGCTTAAAATTGAAAAGCCTCCATTTGTATTAGCAAAATGACCTGAAAATAAACGTTTTCAGGTAGACATGCTGCAATTTAATTTCAACAAATAAGACTTCCCACCAAAGTTTTATATTCACTCATACACAAAGTGACAAAACTAAGATGTGTTGATATATTTAGGTAGTGATGTGTGTGAACACTCTAGGACTGCCGGGGCAATTTTTTCCCTCTTGAGGAGGTTTTTTTCCCTCGGCTTGTATATACGCCTATTGCCCTAATGGGCTACTTATCTTTGTACATTCTCTAGTAATACATTCAGTATTGTGTGTTCAGCTTCAAGCTTTTTCTTCCTTGTGCTTTTTGCGTGCTTCCGTAGACGTCTAACTCCAACAATTGGTATCAGAGCAGGTTGTCGCTTCATCTAGGGCGCTGTCGTCACTCCTCTGGTTGCAGTCTCCGATTCGCACGATTTTTGGTGAGCATACTCAGCGTGTTTCCGAGATCAAAACATCTTTGCTCTGTGGTGCCGAAATCGCGATCTTTGGTTTCGGCCTTCGAACGCACTATCGCAGCGTTTGTGCATGCTATTTCGTCTTTTTATGCCAAAGGTATATACCAGTTTCTGTTCACCAGTATAAGCGTCTCGAATGCTACAGCTCTAGCGGCCAGTTCTGTTCAACTTTTTGAGATGCAGTCAATTTTTTGCATCAAGGTATTTTAGTCACCGGCCATGGCTGAAAGCAGTGATGTATTCCGTATGTTGGCTGTTGAGGATAAGTTGGATGGTACCAACTACCCGTTATTGGCTTATATGATGCAACATGTGTTGGTTGCAAAAGGAATATGGAACATTGTGAAGGGTGTCCAAAAACGTCCTATCACACCTCCAACTGTTACAACTGCAGGTACTGAAGTTGATGCAGAAGGTGTCCAAGACGATGATATTCTGCATATTCCTGTTCGTGCTGCGGTTTTTGTTGTGCCTACTGCAGAGCAGATTCGTTGGGATGGCAAAGATGTGCAAGCACATGCATTGATAGCTTTGTCTGTCAAACGTGTCATTATTCCTCACATTTGCTCTTGCAGAACATCTAAGGATGCTTGGGATACACTTACCACATTGTACCAAGCTAGGAATGAGGCTTGTGTTGCTTACCTCCGAAAACAGTTGGAGAGTGAGCACATGAATGAAGGTGATTCTATGGATAGTTTCCTAACGAAGATCAAAGACTTGAAGGAACAATTGATTTCTGCTGATGAGGTTATACCAGATAGCTCACTTGTGCATATCGTTTTGAATGATCTTCGTGATTCATATCAGAGTTTTGCTTCTTCTCTTCGGTTGATGATGAAACACAATCCGAATGCCTTATCATTTGAGGAGTTAGTCTCTGTTCTGTTGCAGGAAGATAAGTCGAGGCAGAACAGGTCCATTATGCGATTTGCAGATCAAGCTTTCCTGGCTAGTCAGCAGGGCAAAGGAAAATGGAGCTCTTCAACTAGTAAGCAGAAATCTGCTAACTCTGCATATTCGAAGAAGGAAGATAAAGATGAGAAGAAATCAGAAAAGCAGAAATTGTTTTGTAAGTACTGTAAAGGGAATGATCATATCATAAAGAACTGTCCAAAACTGGTTGCTAAAGAGGCAAAGAAGAAAGAGGCTGGAATAGTTATTGCAGAGGTCTCTACACCAAAAACAGAGTCTGCTAATCTTGTGCAGGAAGAAGAATGGGCGTTTACTACTGTTTGCAGTTCTGACCCATCTTCTCATGAGCAGTGCATGTCTCCAGTAGACTTAGATGTTTGGTATTTTCACAGTGGGGCAACCAAACATATTACCTCGCAGCGCAGTTCTTCTCTTCATTCGAGCGTGCCCCTACAAGGAATACTGTTACATGCGCCAACAACTCCTCTTCTCCTGCTATGGGAGTTGGTAAGATCATTTTGACTATTGCTGATGGTAGTTCTTTCACTTTGTCAGATGCTTTATTTGTGCCAGGGATCAAGAAGAACTTGTTATCAGTTTCTGCATTAGCCAAGATTGGCTTGGTTGTGAAATTTGTTGATGACAGGTGTACAGTTCAAGATCTATCAAATGGCGATGTGATTATTGCTTCTGGCACTTTATGTCGTTGGCTCTATAAGCTCATAGACTATGAAAGATTAGTAAATGATTTGACATGTGCAGTAAATGATTCTCAAGCTATGTCAGATGCAAAGCTTTGGCATGCACGCTTTGGTCATCTGAATTTTGCTAGTTTGCTATGCCTACAGAAATCTGAAATGGTGTCCTCCTTGCCCAAACTTGAGGCACCTGGAAAACATGTTTGTGAAGGTTGTACTTTGGGCAAAATGCAGCGTTCGTCCTTTCAAAAGATGGTTTAGTTCGGGCTACTCAGAAATTGGAGCTTGTACATAGTAATGTTTGTGGTCCTATGCAGACACCTTCTTTTGGGAATTATCTTTACTATTTCAGCCTTGTGGTTTTGTGCAGAAAGGGCATGAAAACAAAGTGTGCAAGTTGAAAAAGGCATTAAATGGGTTGAAGAAAGCACCACATGCTTGGCATGAAAAGATAGATGCCTACTTGATTGCACATGGTTTTGAGAATAGTCCAATTGAGAGTACCTTATATGTTAAGCATATAGATGATGTACTTCTGAATCATTATTGTGTATGTTGATGACATGTTCACTTGTACTAATGAGAAGCATATTGCTGAATTTAAGGCTGAATTGCATGCGTTTTATGAGATGTCAGATTTGGGGAATTTGCATCATTATTCGGGTATTCAGATTATGCAAGTTGATGGGGGAATAGCCTTGTGTCAAACAAAATATATTGACACATTATTGTAGTGTTTTGGCCTTGAAGATTTCAAACCTATTGCCATTCACATGGAAATAGGTTTACGGTTGAGTCTTCATGATGTTGGAGATTCATTTGATGTTGTTCTCTATCAGAAGGTTGTTGGATGCTTGATCTACTTATGCATAACTTGGCTTGACATTCAGTTTGCAGTCTCTCATCCGAGGAGGTTCATGTATTGCCCATGTGTCAAGCATTGGTAGGCAGTTAAATGCATCTTTTGCTACTTGAATGGCACCTGGCTACTTAGATTGTTGTATGTGAAGGGAGGATGATTAAGGCCAGATTTACACGCTTTTTCTAACTCAGATTGGGCTGGTTGCTCTTGCACTCATGTGTCCGGTGGTGGTTTTTGCTTCGTACTTGGTAGCTCATGCATATCTTGTCTTGAGCAAGAAGCTACTATGGCCACTTGTAGTTGTGAGGCACAGTATAGGGAAACTTTCACAATGACTGTGGAGTGTGTGGCTCATATCCTTTTGGATGATTTGGGTGTTGGTCAATCTTCTTCCACCACCATTGTCACTAACAGTTATAGTGCATTGGCAGTTGCGAAGAACTTTGTGTTCCATACTCGCACAAAGCACATTGAGGTGCACTATTATTTTGTCATGGAGAGGTTCTTTGGTGGAGTGATGAGTTTGGCATATGTGCCCATACAAGATAACATTGCAAACCTTTTCACAAAGGCTCTACTTAGGGAGAAGTTTGAAGTTTTCCATAAAGATTTTGGCTTACTTACTTCTGTGGATTGATCTCTTTCGAAATAGCTTGGCACTTCGTTATACATGAGTGCCAACTCTTTGTTGATTGCATCACTCTTGGTCCGGTGAGGGGAGGGGGGATTTGTTGATGTATTTTGGTACTGATGTGTGTGAACACACTTAGGACTAGACGCCTATATTCCTAATGGGTCACTAATCTTTCTATATTCACTTGGTAAGTCATTTAGTGTTGTTTTGTGCTCCAAGTTTTTTCTTCTTCCTTGTGCTGTTCGTGTGCTTGCGCAGACCTCAAACTCCAACGGTTTCCATTTCATTTATGTCTCTATATTGATTGTGGGCCTTAAACACCAATAGAAAAAACACGTTCGCAATGTTTTAGCAACGTCCAAGGCAAAATATTGCTATTCTGCTAACCATAAGCAACTTGTTGCCTTGGACATTGTGTAAATGTTGCTGATAACTTTGCTCACAAGCTCATTGTTTGTTTCTTGTTTTTTGCTAGGCCAAATTGGATGCAACACGTGATCCATGGGTGGTTTCTGATATGTCAAGAGCCCCCATTCCTTAGGTAACCTATGTATAACCTATGTATTCTTGTTGTCCACATCAGTAAAGATAGCTGATGTCCCCTTTTTTCCTCCTAGACTTCAATTGATGAAATTACTCGTGTGCACATTTGTGGCCAAAATCCCCTATTGCCTGTTGCGGTCCTTCTGCTGAGACCAGTCCTCATCCTTGGACCTCTGCAGGTCACTCCTAAGCTCTGATATTCAGCAAGCCCTCATCCTCGGGCCTCCACAGGGTCACGTCCTCGTTGTCAAATTTGTCACCAAGCCTCTTTTGTGACCGATTCCAGAGGGGTATTATACAGTGTTGAGTGCCCCAAAGTGCAGTGTGACTTTTAATAGTGTATTTATAAGATAATACTCAATTGACATTATATTTTATAAAATTATATCCAGTGGCCTAGAGGGGCCAGTTCATCCTACCTTTGCAAGGTAGAGGGTGTCCCATGCAGCACGCAGGGTTTGAATCCCAGCCCTGACCCCAGAGGCAGTGAGGTATACCAGGATGTCACGTGTGCTGGAACTGATGAGCCATGATTTGAGTTTGTGATTACTTCAAACATTTATGGTACTGTATGGATTATGATGGCCACTCCACATCTAATATTTTATGTCAAACCAATAACTGGATGGGAGTAGAGCTTATAACGGCCATGTATGGTTTGGTAGAACTCGTAAGCTTTACAATATGGCATTGTAACCTCTAAAAATATCCACTGTTGTTTTGGTCATATGAAAATGACTATGGCACGGTTTCTCATCCGATCATGTGTGTGCGTGTGTGTGCTTACAGCTTCCCATATACTCTGTGGTGGCATTGGCTTGCTATGGTTTGGCGGCTGTTGGATATGGCTTGATGGTATTTCCTACTTGCCCACAGGAGGCAATTATGTTGCAAGAGGTACTCTTGATTAGCCATGCAATCTTCAGCTACTGAATGCTTGATCCGTTGTTGGATCGCTGATGATATTTGTGGTATTGCAGGAGATAGCTGAGGCAAAGGAATTCCTACAGAAGAATGGAATAGACATTTCAAACAACTAAGTGAAAGATTCGAAAGTAAAATCAAATGGGGGCCAAGTGGGGGGAAGAATGAAAGGACAAGCACCTTCTGATGGTTCGATGGATGGTCACTCAACGGCAAAAAATTATATATATACTATTAACTTGATCAACGGTCAAATAAAAATCATTCAAAAGAAATGCAGGACAGCACTCGAGGTTTTGGCAGTTCAATTCTTTTGCAGCAATGTATGAAAACATTTGAAATATGGACATTTGAGAAGTACGACTATTTGGAATCTATGCACTTGAAAGATCCGTATCAAGAATAATTGATAACTAACCTGTTTGATTAACCATTAGTCTGTTAGCATGAAATTAACTTCTACTTTTCTTTTTTGGATAAATGCCCAGAAATGGAACACATTTTTTCTGTAAGAATCAAGCGGCTGATTATCAGGAGATTTCTGTCGCAAGTTTTGCTGTAGAAACTGTATTGCTAGCTTATGGTCAAATGTTGAATACAGGCAAATACTATCCCATGATCAAATGAACTTTATTACCAATGAATATCTCCAGACATATATGCATGTCAGATCGTTATTTATGCTTTATGTAGTGAAGATAATACATGGCCTAGAGATTACTACAAATGAAACAAGGATCCTTAGGCCCTTCTATCATGCTGTGATCTAAGCCACTAACCTTGAGTTGTGTGACATTATATTGTACAGCAATAAAGATGAAAACCCTTCTTACTGTCGGGTAAATGGGTGATATATATCATGGGGGTTGTACCATTGTGTACAACGGTGCAACCAACCGTGGCCTCTGAGACAAATCATAAAATCATAAGGGGTGTCCTGATATCACCAGAAGAGTAACTACAAAGTGGATAGTGTCATGTGCTGGATACAACATAAGCATGCGACACAACATAGTCTACTCTGTAATGGGTGCAATAGGAACTGAGTAGGACAACGAAATTGAAGATCATCATCTTCAACACTGTTTGCATCACTAGCTATCATCATATTTGCAAGTGTAGATGGAAATGTTTCAACACTTTGCATAGTATACGAGAATGATTAGTTAGAACCATCCAACTTATTCTTTACAACAACATATGCAATACATCATTTCTTTTAGCCATGGTCATTGACTACATAACTTCATGTAGAGTGTTGGAGGCCTAGCAAATGACTTTTCAGGGACAAGTGATATTACGTTAAGGTGCGACAAGTGATATTACGTTAAGGAGCGATAGAACTAAAACCTTAATCGTAAACTCCCATTTACCTATTGTTTAAGCGAAAACATTTTAAGTTTTGGTTTTCACATAAACGATTAGGTAAACACTTTCGGCATGTGCTTTGCGAAAACTGTTAAGTAAACCGAGTCACAATTGCCAAACCTCCTACAAAGGGAAGAGAGCCAATTGAAGATCTTAGCCATTGGTGGGAGTTTTGCTTGCATCCAATCCTCAATTATTGTCCCCCCCCCCCCCCCCCCCCCCCCCCCCCCCCCCCCCCCCCCCCCCTCTTTCCTCTCTCTCTCTTGGATCCGGATGAGTAATAGTTGCTTCATCACATGATTGACTTATAGGGTAACGGGTCACACTTCGGTAAGTAAACAAGGCTCGCAATACATGCTTAACAAGGACCCCTTTAACCATGGTTGCATAGGTGGGATAGAGTGCCGCTAAGTTTACCTTTAAAGGCTTAAGCAAAAACTATCAAGGTTTTGTTTTGTGTTAAAGCTTCCTTTAGCTCGTTTACCTTTCGGTTTCGCCCCATCTTGGTCATGGAGGGCATGATACATGTTATGGGCATCTATTTGCTTTGTTCCTTCATGAGCATGAGTCCTAACTGCAAGTTCCCTATGAAGATTTGAATTAACTAACTTTTGGCTCTGGAAATGTGTAAGAATGAGTTCACACCACCAAATTTCATATGATCGGTTCGGAGTAACCTCCATAGTTTCATTATCAGATGAGTGCCCACATCTATGATTGTAGGGTTCTTTGCTTTGATCACTTGTCTATTCATCTCATCCAGATAGATGGGAGCTCCTTAAGAGTTGTTCTTAATAAAGTGAAGGTAGTCTTGTATTCACTACTAGAGGAATTAGAATCCTCATGATGGATGGATGCACCATCTACATCTTTGGATATTGCAATCCCTTCCTAGTCTTCTTTTGAATCACTCGAATATGTTACTTGAGCTATAACAAAGAAGCTCTAGTGTTGTTACCCTTGATTATGTATAGGTGTCTTTGCATAGATTTTCTTTGGCTGATTGTTGTCTCAAATCCAAAGTGCATGAATCACTTGAATTGTTTTTAATTCACCTTGATCAGGTGTTTAGGATGATTCCAAAGATTTGTGCATTTCGGTCCTTCATAGACTATTCCAGAGGTTAGATACTTCTTCTTCTTCAATTAAGGAGTTCAAATCACTTTTAAGCCCTTGCATGAACCTTTATGAAAATTCGCCTTCTTTAGGACATATGAACTTCCTAGCATGTAGAGTTGACCTTGTCAAAACAACTAATTCTTTAAGAGAAAAGTTCCATAATTTCAAAAATTGGTTAGCATTCAGAGTGAGTAATTCAAATTAGGGAATTTGCTCAAGATGAATGTTTCCTCTTCATGAATTCTTTTGTTGAAATCCAATGGGGTTCTCAATTTTGACTCCAACGAAGTATTTTCATGACAATTTAGGCATTGCTTCTTTGCTTAATCTTTATCCATGAATTGCTTTTGATCCTTGTGGGATTATCGTATTATAACGGACTAATTTTATTGAATAGATAAAAAATTCAACTTCTTTTAAAAAATAGGATAGAGTATCTCGAAGCAAACTTCACTAATATCTCACTCATGAGGGAATGAGTCACCTCTCACAATTTCTTTTGATATGAGGTTTAAAAGAAAAATCGTATGTTAATTAATTGTACTTCTTGGAACCTTAATCAATTTCACCGGATGACTTCTTGTCCTTCAATGCTTTTTATTTTTCCATCGTATTGTGTGTTGCTTCACAATGACACAGTATGAAGGTGTTTTTGGGGACAAAATTTGCGTGCACTTTTAAAAGTCACCCATCTAAAATTAACTCCCACATTTTCTTTTTATTCTCATATTCTATTCTACGAAAAGCTGAACTCCAAATAGTCTGTCCCTTTCAATGTCTTTATGAAGTCTTTGAATCTTTCTACTCTTGTAGAAAAAAATGAGGGTCCCCCCCCCCCCCCCCCCCCCCCCTTCCCTTCCCTTTAACTCAAGTGTGGAGGGAAAATTCACATCACACAAAACATCCTTGTTATTTGTGGTGGATTTCCTTCAAGATTTTTATTCTTGTTTTGAGAGCTAGGAATATAAAGAATTGAATATGTGCGATCGTACGTTTCAACTTTTAATGTTGACACAATATTTTGGATATTTTCTTCACATACTCCATGAATGTACTTTATATTTTATGATGAATTATGAGATTACACAAAAGAGCAAGTATGTGATTTTTTAACCTTAACTTTACAAAGCTTCCTAGGTTTAATCTAGCGAATTTCTATGCAAGTGCCTATTTGATCAACTTCACAATTCAAGCACAAATAGTATTATCAAAATGAAGCAAAGTTTTCCAACACCAGTGCATCAGTGCGAGTCCTTTTTTATCTTTAATGCATCAAATGATAGGTGCAAGATGTTTCTTTCCAAGAAATTCAGGACAAGAAGTCACACTCATACTTCTTTGTAACCATTGGTTTTCCTTGCACATAAAATTTTATTGCAATGGGCAGGGAAATTTTGGCAAAATTATTCTCAAACTGATCTTTTTCGGAGGAAAACAATCACATTGGGTGGAGTTCTTTCACAGGTGAAATACTGCTTCCCTTAAAGGCACGATCTAGTCTTAGTTGCTTTGGGCGGAAATATTTTATTTGACACAATCAAATCATTGCATTGACGCCTTGACTTTGGTGTTGCGTTGTGATTTTTTTCCAAAAAAATAACACTTACGACTGAACTATATGGGGAAATTTTGATAGAAGCGTCCTTGTATGGTAGCATTCGGAAATGGTCCAAACATGATTAATTGGTTCCCTCTACTAAGACAGATGGAGAAAAAGAAGGAAAGATAATATGTATGTGATTTTTTTTGTATTCCACCACATTCTTGTCTTCTTTTTCAATGTTACTCCATGCTCTAATTTCCAAAATACTAGTACAAGTTCTAGGAGATTCCAACACTTTTTTTTCCAAAAAGATGCAAAAATCGGCAATACGTAGCCATAATCTTGAATTGCTCAAGGAATTTTTATTGCACCCTCAATAAGAAATAATCTGACTCTCAATTTGCATTTAGATATCACACATGCTATTTTGAAATCACACCCTTACTTTCATGTGTTTTCCTCTTTACACTTTAAAGTGTCCATTTTATCACATCCTTATTTCAAATTATCACACCGTTTTATTTCCTTCCAAGTTCTGGATGTCATCACACAAGAATGTGGTCTTTACACTTAACAATTGTTGCAAGAAAGCTCGACTTAATTCAATTTTATCGTGATCACGCATGACTAATAACAAAGATTCCATATATGCCTTTTTCGTCACTTTTATAAATTTCAAATGGGAAAATTATTGCACCTATAACTTATTCAAGTCTCAATGTGCATTCACTTAGAAAAATTGCTCATGAACCCAAAGTTTTCTGCTCTCAAGCTCACCTGATTTATCCTCCAAACCTTAATTGTAATATACCATATTGATTTTTCCAAAAAAAGAGCACGTGTAGGTAAAAATGAAATTTCATGTTTAGGGTATTCTAATTATGTCTGCATATATGATTTCCACCACAGTTTGGCAACTACCCGCAGATATAAAATTACCACCTTTGCTTTTGATTCCTTGCTTAATTGGTGTAGATCAGAGAAACCTTCGAGCTCGTCGATCCATGCTTCAAGATCCTCTCCAAGTTTCTTCTCACCATCAAAATCATTTAATCTTGCTCTTTTAAATGCTTGCTTAAATGCAAACTCACTCGCAGCGTCATCATCTTTAGGTTCACGTTGTTGTCTAGATCTGTGTGCATTCGATGTGCCTGTACCATTACCACCTTGATCATTGAAGTCCATGAAAGCATTTGTAATACCCTCTTTTTGTTTGTTGGATCTTTTTTTGTGTAAATTTGCATTCAATCTACGGATAAGCTTCTCTTGCTCTTCTATCTTCTTCTTCAAAGCCTACATCTTGTCTCAGAATCCAACTCTGCTGTGATACTACTTGTAACACTTCTCTTAACCTTCAATCACAATCCCACACAAAATAACCAAATTTGGCACAACAAAATATAAGGAAGCACAATAGAGTATAACAGAGTATGCACAAAACAAGAAGAGAGAGAGAACTTTATTATCTATCTAGATTTACAAGCAGTAAAATCTATCAAATATATTCAATGTGAAGCGTCATCCACCTGACCACCCGTGAGCTGATGTTAATGCCAATCGCAATCACAATCTCAATCTCAATCCCATTCCCAATCTCAATCACAGAAAAAGAAAACGATCATGATTAATGCATGAACATAATCTCTATCCCTAGCTCTCCGTCTGTCTTTAGATCTCTCCTTCTTCCATTGCATGAAAAATCATGCCTTCCTAGAATCTATATGCTCCAAGATAGCATCTTTTTGCATGTCTCGTGTGAGACTCCCAGACCACCAATGCATCTACTTTTCATGTCTACCTCAAGAATCGTATCTGCAAAAATAAAGAAAATCCTTGCAACACACTCAGACACATGGCATGTTGATATATTCAGGTAGTGATGTGTGTGAACACTCTAGGACCATCTGGGCACTTCTTTCCCTCTTTAGGAGGTTTTTTTCCCCTTGGTTGTATATACGCCTGTTGCCCTAATGGGCTACTTATCTTTGTACATTCTCTAGTAATACATTCAATATTGTGTGTTGTGCTCCAGGATTCTTCTCCTTCCTTGTGCTGTTCGCGTGCTTCCGTAGATGTCTATCTCCAACAATTGGTATCAGAGCAGGTCGCTGCTTCATCTAGGGCGTCGTCGAAACCTCTCCGGTTGTAGTCTCACAATCACACCAATTTTGGTGAGCATACTCAGCGTGTTTTCTAGATAAAGAAAGTTTCGCTTTGTGGTGTCGAAATCGCGATCTGAGCTCGTTTCGACCTCCGAACGCACTATCATAGTGCTTGTGTAGGCTATTTCTTATTTTTGTGCCAAAGGTATATACCTATTTTGGTTTGCCAATATAAGCATCTCGAAGTCTGCTACAGGTTTAGCAGAACTCATGTAGTCAGTTCTGTTCAACTTTTTGAGATACAATCAATTTTCTGCATCAAGGTATTTTAGTCACCGGCCATGGCTGAAAGCAATGATGTATTTCATATGTTGGCTGTTGAGGATAAGTTGGATGATACCGACTATCCGTTGTGGGCTTATATGATGCGACATGTATTGGTTGCAAAAGGATTGTGGAACATTGTGCAGGGTGTTGAAAACGTCCTATCACACCTGCACTTGTTACAACTGTAGGTACTGAAGCTGATGCAGAAGGTGTCGAAGATGATGATATTCTGCATATTCCTGTTCATGCTGCGGTTTCTACTGCACCTATTGCAGAGCAAATTCATTGGGATGGCAGAGATGCCCAAGCACATGCATTAATAGCTTTGTCTATCAAACGTGCCATTATTCCTTACATTCCCTCTTGCAGAACAACTACGGATGCTTGGGATACACTTATCACATTGTACCAAGCTAGGAATGAGGCTTGTGTTGCTTACCTTTGAAAACAGTTGGAGAGTGAGCACATGAATGAAGGTTATTCTATGGAAAATTTTCTAACAAAGATCAAAGACTTAAAGGAACAGTTGATTTCTGCTAATGAGGTTATACCAAATAGCTCACTTGTGCAGACCGTTCTGAATGGTCTTCCTAATTCATATCAGAGTTTTGCTTCTACTCTTTGGTTAAGGATGAAAGGAAATCCAAATGCCTTGTCATTTGAGGAGTTAGTCTCTGTTCTGTTGCAAGAAGATCACTCCAGGTAGAACAAGTCCATTATGTGTGTTGCAGACCAAGCTTTCCTGGCTAGTCAGAAGGGCAAAGGAAAATGGAGCTCTTCAAGTAGTAAGTAGAAATCTGCAAATGTTGCACATTCAAAGAAAGAAGATAAAGATGAGAAGAAATCAGAAAAGCAAAAATTGTTTTGCAAGTACTGTAAAGGGAATGATCATATCATAAAGAACTGTCCAAAACTGACTGCTAAAGAGGCAAAGAATAAAGAGGTTGGAATGGTTGTTGCAGAGGCCTCTACACCAAAAACAGAGTCTGCTAATCTTGTGCAGGAAGAAGAATGGGCGTTTACTATTGTCTGTAGTTTTGACACATCTTCTCATGAGCAGTGCATGTCTGTAGTAGACTCAGATGTCTGGTATTTTGACAATGGGATGACCAAACATATTACCTCGCAGCGCAGTTTCTTCGCTTCACTCGAGCCTACCCCTACAGGGAATACTGTTACATGCGCCAAGAACTCCTCTTATCTTGCTATGGGAGTTGGTAAGATCATTTTGACTACTGTTGATGGTATTTCTTTCACTTTATCAGAAGCTTTATTTGTGCCAGGGATCAAGAAGAACCTCTTATCAGTTTCTGCATTAGCCAAGATTGAGTTGGTTGTGAAATTTGTTGATGATAGGTGTATGGTTCATGATCTGTCAAATGGTGACGTGATTATTGCTTTTGGCATTTTATGTCATGGGCCGTATAAGCTCATAGACTATGAAAGATCTCTGAATGATTCAACATGTGCAGTACATGATTTTTAGGCTATGTCAGATGCAAAGCTTTGGCATGCACGCTTTGGTGATCTGAATTTTGCTAGTTTGCTACGCCTGTAGACTGAAATGATGTCCTCTTTGCCTAAACTTGAGGCACATGGAAAACATGTTTGTCAAGGTTGCATTTTGGGCAAAATGTAGCCTTCCTCTTTTCCAAAAGATGGTTCAGTTCAGGCTACTGAAAAATTGAAGCTTGTACATAGTGATATCTGTGGTCCTATGCAGACACCTTCTTTTGGAAATTATCTTTACTTCGTGACTTTCATTGATGATTTTCTAGGCATGCATGGGTATATCCATTGAAGATAAAGTCCGAAGAAAATCCTTGCAACACACTCAGACACATGGCATGTTGATATATTCAGGTAGTGATGTGTGTGAACACTCTAGGACCATCTGGGCACTTCTTTCCCTCTTTAGGAGGTTTTTTCTCCCTGGCTTGTATATACGCCTGTTGCCCTAATGGGCTACTTATCTTTGTACATTCTCTAGTAATACATTCAATATTGTGTGTTGTGCTCCAGGATTCTTCTCCTTCCTTGTGCTGTTCGCGTGCTTCCGTAGATGTCTATCTCCAACAATTGGTATCAAAGCAGGTCACTGCTTCATCTAGGGCGTCATCGAAACCTCTCCGGTTGTAGTCTCTGAATCACATCAATTTTGGTGAGCATACTCAGCGTGTTTTCCAGATAAAGAAAGTTTCGCTTTGTGGTGTCGAAATCGCGATCTGAGCTCGTTTCGACCTCCGAACGCACTATCATAGTGCTTGTGTAGGCTATTTCTTCTTTTTGTGCCAAAGGTATATACCTATTTTGGTTTGCCAATATAAGCATCTCGAAGTCTGCTACAGGTTTAGCAGAACTCATGTAGTCAGTTCTGTTCAACTTTTTGAGATACAATCAATTTTCTGCATCAAGTTATTTTAGTCACCGGCCATGGCTGAAAGCAATGATGTATTTCATATGTTGGCTGTTGAGGATAAGTTGGATGATACCAACTATCCGTTGTGGGCTTATATGATGCGACATGTATTGGTTGCAAAAGGATTGTGGAACATTGTGCAGGGTGTTGAAAACGTCCTATCACACCTGCAATTGTTACAACTGTAGGTACTGAAGCTGATGCAGAAGGTATCGAAGATGATGATATTCTGCATATTCCTGTTCATGCTGCGGTTTCTACTGCACCTACTGTAGAGCAAATTCATTGGGATGGCAGAGATGCCCAAGCACATGCATTAATAGCTTTGTCTATCAAACGTGCCATTATTCCTTACATTCCCTCTTGCAGAACAACTAAGGATGCTTGTTATCACATTGTACCAAGCTAGGAATGAGGCTTGTGTTGCTTACCTTTGAAAACAGTTGGAGAGTGAGCACATGAATGAAGGTTATTCTATGGAAAATTTTCTAACAAAGATCAAAGACTTAAAGGAACAATTGATTTTTGCTAATGAGGTTATACCAAATAGCTCACTTGTGCAGACCGTTCTGAATGGTCTTCCTAATTCATATCAGAGTTTTGCTTCTACTCTTTGGTTAATGATGAAAGGAAATCCAAATGCCTTGTCATTTGAGGAGTTAGCCTCTGTTCTGTTGCAAGAAGATCACTCCAGGTAGAACAAGTCCATTATGTGTGTTGCAGACCAAGCTTTCCTGGCTAGTCAGAAGGGCAAAGGAAAATGGAGCTCTTCAAGTAGTAAGTAGAAATCTGCAAATGTTGCACATTCAAAGAAGGAAGATAAAGATGAGAAGAAATCAGAAAAGCAAAAATTGTTTTGCAAGTACTGTAAAGGGAATGATCATATCATAAAGAACTGTCCAAAACTGACTGCTAAAGAGGCAAAGAATAAAGAGGTTGGAATGGTTGTTGCAGAGGCCTCTACACCAAAAACAGAGTCTGCTAATCTTGTGCAGGAAGAAGAATGGGCGTTTACTATTGTCTGTAGTTTTGACACATCTTCTCATGAGCAGTGCATGTCTGTAGTAGACTCAGATGTTTGGTATTTTGACAATGGGATGACCAAACATATTACCTCGCAGCGCAGTTTCTTCGCTTCACTCGAGCCTACCCCTACAGGGAATACTGTTACATGCGCCAAGAACTCCTCTTATCTTGCTATGGGAGTTGGTAAGATCATTTTGACTACTGTTAATGGTAGTTCTTTCACTTTATCAGAAGCTTTATTTGTGCCAGGGATTAAGAAGAACCTCTTATCAGTTTCTGCATTAGCCAAGATTGACTTGGTTGTGAAATTTGTTGATGATAGGTGTATGGTTCATGATCTGTCAAATGGTGACGTGATTATTGCTTTTGGCATTTTATGTCATGGGCCGTATAAGCTCATAGACTATGAAAGATCTCTGAATGATTCAACATGTGCAGTACATGATTTTTAGGCTATGTCAGATGCAAAGCTTTGGCATGCATGCTTTGGTGATCTGAATTTTGCTAGTTTGCTACGCCTGTAGACTGAAATGATGTCCTCTTTGCCTAAACTTGAGGCACATGGAAAACATGTTTGTCAAGGTTGCATTTTGGGCAAAATATAGCTTTCCTCTTTTCCAAAAGATGGTTCAGTTCGGGCTACTAAAAAATTGAAGCTTGTACATAGTGATATCTATGGTCCTATGCAGACACCTTCTTTTGGAAATTATCTTTACTTCGTGACTTTCATTGATGATTTTCCAGGCATGCATGGGTATATCCATTGAAGATAAAGTCCGAAGTGTTCATGTGCTTTCAAACAGTTTTTGGTTTTGGCTAAAAATATGTCAGCATGTAAAATGGGCACCCTTCGTTCAGATCGAGGGGGGGATATATGTGTTCTGATTTTAATGCATTTCTAGCTGAACGTGGGATAAGACACCAGTGTACAGTGCTGTATACACCTCAACATAATGGAGTTACTGAACGAAAGAACATGTCACTCATAGAGATGGCGAGGTGTATGGTCAAGAGTGAGGCTTTACCACATAGTTTCTAGCTTGAGGCTGTCATGTGTGGAGCATATGTACTTAACAGGTGTCCCACTAAAGCACTGCAGTCTATCTCTCCATATGAGGCTTGGCATGATCGCAAGCCATCTGTTGCTCATCCGCATGTTTTTGGTTGTTGGGCATATGCATTAGTGCCTGAACAACATCGTAGAAAATTGGATGATAAAGGAGTAAAATGTATTTTCGTTGGGTACAGTTCTGAAAGTAAAGGCTTTCGTCTATATCATCCACATACTAAATGCATTGTGGTCAATTGTGATGTTTTTGTGGAAGATGCTATTCGGCCATTGCTTTCATGTACTAGGGAGACATCTGTTAGCTCCAAAGACATGTATGATACTTTGTTGCCTCTAGAAGGTGGTTTCTCTCCGTTTCGTATCCAGATTTGCTTTATGCCCAAAACTACTTTCTTCTCGAAATCTCTTTGTCTATTTGATATAGCAGTTGTCACGTACTGTCTCTCTTGCCTTGCTAGAGTTGTTGTGATGGTATTAGTCTTTGCACAAGAGAAAGATGCCGCTTGCCTTTGAGTTTGTTCTTCCATGATTGAGTTCTTTGGGATCAATAGATCGTTTGACACATACAACATCTTTTGCAAGAAGATCAGTCTTAGAAGAACCAAGAGGAGGTGTGGTGACATGATCTGTGAGAATGCGATTCTCTAATTCTAATGTAATGCATTGTTCTTGTACCCAAACTTGAAGAAGTTGACTTCTTAGGTTCAAGTTGACTGCATGGTCGTAAATCCAATCTTGACCCAAGACAAGTGGCTCCGTAAGGTCTTCATCGTGGCATACTAGCATTTTGAATTTCATTGGAACATCTTGAAGGTAGATGGGAAGTTCCACCTCGCCCAAACAAGGGGTTTCCACACCTCCCAAACCTATGAGATAGGCTTCCATGGGCTTGACGTTTAATTGCAGGTCTTGGAAGTATGAAAGTCTAACTACACAAGTTGTTGCACCTGAGTCAACCAATGCTCTCACAATCCTTACACTCCTTTCTCGTCCTACCTCCAGAGTCACAAAGGGGCGTCAGTCGATGATTCGAGAAGTAATTGTGCCTGATTTTTGGCACATGTCGATGTGATATTTTGGGGCTTTCGAGTTGGCATCTAGCCCTATTCACCTTAAGTTATTTCTCCTAATGCGCTCTCTTGCCTCGGCTTGTGCTTCTTCTCTGACCCTCAACTCTCCTTCTTTTCGCTTCTTAGCAGTGTTGAATCTCATTAGCATATCCTTTGTGAGAGGTTCCTAATATAACTTGACTCGGCAACCATTGATATAATTTGGCAAGATATCACCTTCTAAAGTAGCCAATTGAACTGCACTGCTAGTGGAAATTCTATTAATGATCATGGGTCTATATCCTTGTTTTTCCAACTTATGGGCATGTTGCTTTAGCATATAAACTAGCACGAGATCTCCTTCTTTCAATCCTTTATATGGGCATCAAAAGTATGCCTTTTGCCGTTTCTTTGCAGCATAGATGCCTGCTAATGCTCGTAGCCTCGTCTCACCCAAATGTTCTAGATCAAAGATCCTCGAGGACAACTCATGTCCATTCCACTCATGCTCTTGTGCTACTTTCAAGGTTGGGATTAGGAAGTCCAATGGTAGCACAACATTCTATTCGAAGACCATCTGAAATGGGGTGGCATTGAGTACGGTCATTAGGGAAAAAAATGATCCCTCCTTGGGCCTTTTGGCTTAAGGAGTGATTAGTGATCCACCAATACGAAGAGAGCAGTGGACACAGTTTAGTCCCTTAATCAACTAGACTAGGCATAGGCTTCCCTTGGTTTTCCTTGGTCAAAGATGCAAAAACTACCTTCATTTGGTGGTTTCATTTCCATAAGTGGTTTGAGATCATATTCGAGTGAACTGGAGCCCTTAGATGGCCCCAAAGATCCAATGGCTAAGCTCAAAGGTAAAAAGTCAAGGCATCCTTTAGCCTTGGCCCTTGGATTCACTGAAGATCTAATGGAGATGAGTGAAACTCGTGGGAAGTGAGGCGCCCTCATTTCTAGCCCTTTGATCATCTTCAATCTCAACAGACTTGATGGCCTTGGCTAAAAAAAAGTGCCTTTTCATCTCCTCCCTTAGATTGGGATGAAATCCAATGGCTGTTGTCCCTCCCCCATGATGGATTGGCGCATTTTCCTCTCCTCCACTAGATCTAGCCTCTCATCCAATGGTTCTAAGGCCTCCATATCACGGAAATGCGCCTTGCAATGTCCATCATCCGATCTTGAGGAGATCCAACACCTCTGCAATCTCCGAGGAGACAAGATCAGCCCCGTTTGCGGTTTCCCGTCCGATTCAACATGATCTAATGGCTTCAATTTTTGCTGAGAGTGTCCAAGTTGCCATCGCATTTAAGGCTCTCTCTCTAGTCTCTCACGAGTTTGAATGTGAACCATTGATCTATAAAATCCAAGGGCCTTTGTTGTTCAAATATCTACAAATAATATTTTATTTCACAATACCACTAGTGGTGTCATGTGACCTTTAATCTCTAGGATTGAGAATTTTAATCCCTAGAAATTAGGAATCCTTACAAGGCCCAAAGGGGGCTCACTTTTCCCCTAATGGTTTTGTAGGCAACTCTATAAGCCCAAAGAACATGATGAAGTTGTTTGTCCCAATCAGAGCGTTTATTATTTACGGGTTTTGTCAATACGTTACATAGGATCTTATTCGTGCACTCGGCTTGTCCGTTAGCTTGTGGATGATATGGGGTCAGACTTCTTATGTATCACCAAGAATTCTTGGAGAAGGTTGTCAATGACTTCATTCAAGAAGTGTGTACCTCTATCACTAACTAGCTCTATTGGTAATCCATATCTGGTGAACACATTCTCAAATAAGAACTTAGCCATCTTTTGAGCATCATTCTTTGTTGTGGCTTTTACTTCTACCCACTTTGTAAGGTAATTTTTGGCCACAGTAATGTATTCTGCATGGGAGTTTCTAGCTCGGGGGTTAATCGGACCAACAAAGTCTATTCCCCACTTCGAGAATGCACGTCCTCCCATCGTTAGTCTCAAAGGCATCTCATCTTTTTTTATTGGATATTGTGCACGTTGTTATGTGTCACATTTCTTCACATAAGTATGTGCATCCATATGAAGAGAGGGCCACCAAAGTCCTAAGAATAGAATGGTCTTAATTACTCGATCATGACCAAAGTGTCCAATTGCAACCCCACTATGTGTAGTTTCTAAGACTTTCAAATAATCTGATTCATGAACGCAGAGTCTTAAATAACCATTTTTGCCTCTTTGATATAGGTTGTCTCCTACTAAGGCATAGTCTTGAGCTTCTTGCTCCATGGTTCGTTTTCTGGCTAGACTAGCCTTGTTAGGTAGTGTTCTTGATCTCATGAATTCTACCAATGGAGTGCTCCATTCTAGAATTAATGACACATGGTAAATGGTAGCATGCTCCAATGGGAGTCTCTCTTGAACTCTAGATCATTGTCGTTTTCTTCTTCTTCTATGACATCAGTAGGGTCACATTCTTCCAAAAAGGGCTGACACATGAACACAGAGATATCATATCCCTCCTCATCACAATGAGGTGTTCACTGTTCTTCGTTGATTGCAATGTCCATGGTAGCTAAGATTTCTGCCCAACCACGAGGCTCAAATTCCTGATCTGGAAAGATCATGGGTGTGTAGGCTAGGTCTTTAACTAGTCTTTCTCCTTGAGACCTTCCTTCCTCTCTTGCTTTTAGGCTCTTTTCCTCTTCCTCTATGACCTTGCACATCCACAAGTGAGTATCTTCATGTAGCCATGATGGATCAGGTGAACTTCCAGAATGTATAGAGACAAAAACTTCTTTTGCTTTGTGGATAGGATTCCACTGTAGGCGTGGTACATCTCTGAAGGTATAATCCTTTAGATTGACCTTGGTGGTGACCCCTAAGTGTTGTAAGTACAAGGAGTTGGTTCCCCCATCCTGTACTATTTGCGATTGTCATAGGAAAGGTCTTCCTAGGATAATCTCATAGACATTATTTTTCTCAAAGTCACATATAGCAAATGTGTGTTCAAACTCTACACCACAAGTGGTTAGAGTTATCCCTTCGAGCAATCCTAGAGGTCTTTCAAAATGACCATCTGCCATTTGAAGCTTCATTCTAGTTGGTCTTAATGTGGGTTTGCCCCATCGCTTCCACAAGGAGGTGGACGCAATAGCAACACCAGCACCTGAATCTACGATTACCAAGATTATGGGAGCTTTGATATGAAGAGATTCACATTCCCATGGGCCTGTGAATTGTGGCAACTCCTGTAAAGAATTAGATTCAAAATCTAATCTCTTGTCTTCTTGTTGCTGTGTTTGATCTCCGTAGATAGATGGAATGTCTTGGGGAAATTGATCATGAAGGTCATCAATTTCAGGAATAGGAGGGGGATTATCCTTCTCCTTGGCCCATTTCTCTTTTTGTATTTCCCGCAAGAACTCTTGAGAGTATTGATGAATTGAAAGAGGTGCTCCCTCATCCACGGAATTAGGAACATAAGTTTTACTTGGTGGTGAGCTTTCTCTTTCAACAACTAGTTGGGCCTGTGGAGGTAAAGAAACCTACTGTTTGTTTACCAACTGCTCTAATCTTTCTAGTAAGCTCTGGAAATGCAAACACGGTTTGATAGAGTTTGTCTGATTGAATAATTCACTGGTCTTGAGCATAGACTGAGATAGTTCTATCATTTTCATGAACATTTTTGTCTGTTCAATCTCTAAATCTGCTCTAGGGTAACTCTTGTCTAGGTTTGCAGCTATTGGCCCTTCTTGAAGTCGAGCTTGGTAGGCCTTGAACGTCATATCCAAGCCTTCTGGGGTTGGTTCTGCAAGAACAGACCCTGGTTGCAGTCTATTTACAATGGGTGGTGGGATGGTATGAGGTGGAGTGGATGGAGCTTTGACATGCGAGTGGCTTTGAGATACAATGTATTCTATTTTTGTTTTTGCATCTTTTAGGCTTTCCTCTAGTTCATATAACTTTTTATTCCACTTAGGATTGGTTCTCTCCCTGGTATCTTTCCATGTTCTTGTTTTCCTCTTATTTGGATCTCCTGATTCACTTGGGTCTGATTGCTCAGCTGGTTTATCCTGTTTCAATGCTTGTGCCCTAGTAATTGCCTGTACAGGAGCCACATTACTGCTACTAGAACTTGAATCTACCACTAAGCCTACCACATTGATGGGTGTAACCTTGGGTGCACTAGAGGGATTCCTGGGACATTCTCTCGGGAGATGTTCTTTGCCGCACTCAGGATAAAAGCCTTGTATTGTGATGTTTTGTCCTTGTCCTGGAGTGAGTGAGTGGGGATGTTCACGAATGAAATGGTCACTCTGACATCTAAAACATGGTCCTCTAGGGGCTTGTGGTCTTACTTGTCTCAATTGGGGCCTAGGATTGGGATTCATATACATGACATTCGAGTATCTTGGCTCCCAATTTTGTGCCATAAATGATGTCTCATGTTGATAGGAATAAGCCTCACTATGCTCTGGTGACTCTGCGTAATAAGCTTGTGGACTATCTTCATGAGAGTAGTCAGAACTATGAGCATGCCAGTCATGATCTGAGACTAGCGGGGTTATTGGTACCAATGCTCTATTAAGGTTCTCCTCTGCCATGCATACTTAACTGGAATCACATTGGCAAGAGCTCGTGGTTGGTTTCCTAGGACTGGGGTTGTGGCATATATAGTGCCTGATATTGCTGTTTTGGCCTATAATATGGCTGTCAGTATTGGTTCTGAAACCTACCTTGCTGCTAAGGTTGCTGATAATTTTGTTTGACAGCCTGCCTATTGTATGAACAATCTTGAGCTGTATGATTTGTGTATTTTCTCTCAATAGTGCAATATAGAGCATTAAGGTTTCCTTGGGGCTGAGCCATCATTGGGAAAACATTAGCCATGTGGTCTCCTCCACAGTTGTAGCATCGCTTCAATGAGGTGACCCTTGGTGTTTGTCTATTTAGAACTCCTAGCTTCTTGGCAACCTACTCAGCTATATCATCTATCTCAGTGGAGGTTCTGGAGGTATGACTAGTAGAACTATCAGAATCCTTATAGAGTTTGGCTAGTCCTAACTCCTCATGCAAGTTGTCTTCTATTTCTATGCACATGCACACACATTCGTCTATGGATCTAGGCTCTTTCAAGTACACATATAATCTTAACTTTGTGCTCAGTAAGCCATCTAAAAACAAGGCCACTTGTTTGGCTGCTGTGGGTAATTCTGGCACAGGGCATATTTCTAAGTATTGTCTAAATCGTCTTCTTGTAAGTCGCACTGTTTCTTGGGGTGTCTGCTTGAAGTTGGGGATCAAGGATGATGTGTTATGCCTAATAGCACTCTTGTAAAATCCTACAATGAATGCTTCTAGCAATTGACCTATGTCTCCATAGTTGCGACTATTTAGTGGTTGAAACCAAGCTAAGGCAGTTCCCTTAAGAGTCAAACCAAATGCCTCGAATTGAGTGAACAAGTACTCAACCTCTTCAACTCTAAACACTTGTTTGAACTCGGCCACATGATCATAAGGATCTCCTGACCCATCAAAGTAGTTCTTCATTGTCTTAACCACTTGAGAGGGTCTAAGGGTTCTTGACTGCTCTCGTGGTCTAGGCAATGGAAAATCATGTTCATCTCTTTGATATCTATGTGCTCTATGTCTCTCCCTTTCAGGTCTTTCAGTTCCTAATCTCGATCGGTCTCTACGCACCGTGTGTGCGAAGCTTACCTCCGGTCTCTCTCTACTTCTTTCCCTTTGGGTTTCATGAGTCTTGGATGATCCTACTCCTTGGATACCATGGGAAACACTAAATCTTGGTGGAGGGAAAATTGATTGACCCTTCCAAATGTATGCATGCCTATCTTGCTCTGTTACCAAGAACATTTTCTGAGATGTGTGATTGAGATAGACAAATTTCCCTGGTGTCTCCGGATCCTTGAATTCATAGATGATGACTATTGGACTGGGTTGATCTGGCTTGAGTCTCCAAAAGGCTTCCTCTATTTCTCTATTCAAGAATAGTTTTATGCTTGTGTTATCTTGAGGGATCCAATCTGGAGTGCTTACTCTAGTCAAGACTGACTTAGCTCTAGGAGTCTTGGGTTCTCCTCCTGGGTCCCCTTGCTCTAGGTCTCCTATCTCATTCTCAGGAATGATATTTCCAAACTCATCTGTCCTATCTGGGAGGTTGGTTACCACATACATGGTTCCTTTCTTATCAATGTATGAACCCTGTTCGAACTTGACCACTCGGTGTTCCAATCCAAAGGGTTGATTCAGATTTTTGAGTTGGACAACTGATCGTCTTAGGCCATCCTCATAGATGCGTGCACCTAATTGTTTGGTACTCATATACTCCAATTGTGTCTTATGGGGACCTTCTGGTGTATGTAAATAGGTAGTACCTGAGCTAGGTGTGGGTCTTTCACTAAAAGGAATACGGGCGCATAGCGACGGTTGAGGCGACACAATTTTGTCGCTATAAAATTACAAAATGCATCGTAAGGAGTGTCGAGCACGGATGGTAAAGGACAAGCCAAATGACATTTTTTTTCGACGTATGGCACGACAGGCTGTGCGACGCTCGCATAGAGCGTCATTAATGCGACGGTTTAAAAAAGCATTGCATAAGCGACACTTTTTGCGTCGCATAAGCGATGCTAAAAAATATCACTTATGCGACACCAATTCCAGTGGTTTTTACGACACGTTACCATTGCTTACACAATGGTCTGTTGACGGAAAAAAATTAAAGGAGGCTCTTCGATTGGCATTTTCACGCATCTGATCGAAGAGCTCTCCAACATTTGCAATTGCACTGTGCTTAAGAACTGAAACAAGTATATGCAGAATTGTTGTTTTGCCTAAGCTCTATCTTATTGTCTCTCTTTGTCTCTATTTCTCTCTTTCTACGTCTTTCTCTCTTTGAATTCTCTCTCTCTCTCTCTCTTCTCTCTTCTCTCTCTCTCTCTCTCTCTCTCTCTCTCTCTCTCTCTTTATTGCAGGTTATTCAAGAAGGTATCCAAGCAAAAAGTATGGCTAACTATCGTAAGTACAATTTCTATTCTTTGTATATCATTTGAATTGTGTTATTTTCATTAGATAGCATACTCACACTTATTGATATGCACATATACACTTATACATGATGAAGATGCACGTTCACACATATACACATATACACATGCACATACACACACATATATACACACAGATACATGTGCACATACACTTATACACACACATACACATGCATATGCACAAAAAATTCTACAACCACATGAAAATACTTATATGCATGCATTATTGCATATATATATACACATACACACATTAACATATACTTAAATACATGTATATGCACATTCACATGCATGCACATGGATGCAAAGGGAAATGCATCCACACACACATGCATATTTCATACATATACACATGCATATACATACATTTGTATATGTTTATACAGATACACATACATACGCACATATGTATATATACACACACATACACATATATACACATATATATGCACATATGTACACACACATATACACATGCACACACACATGCACATCCATACATATACACATATACATGCACATACACACATATACACATAGACTTACACATATACATGCACATACATATACACACACATACACATGCACATGCACATACTGATATACACACATATACACTTACACATGCACATGCACATGCACATGCACATACATACATATACACACACATACACATGCACATACATATATATACACACACATACATATACACTTACGTACACACATATGAATGAATAACATAATTAAAGTACTAAAACACATGCTTAATATAAACAATAATAACAATCAATAGAACAAAACTTTTCATTACTTAATAACATACACACAATTCAAAACATAACTCCAATGTCATAATCAAGAATCCTAATCATCATCATCATCATCAGCAACATCATGATCATCCTGGTCATCCTCATCATCATCATCATGATCACCCTGTGACGATCGAGATCGTCCCTCTTGTGTCTGTCTCTCCACCTCATCTATATCTTCCTCTCCATAATACTCTTGTATTACATATAACAAATATAAATAAGTAAAACAATTAAAACATTCATAAAAATAAAATAATTATATAAAATTTAATAATGCTCACAAAGGCATCCGGATGAACTTGCATATACTCGCTCAATTGCCGATATCCAAAATGTGTAGCATTCGATCTCATGTTTTGTAGGATATTGGCCATAATCCCTTCATTACATTGAAACAAATAAAAAAGATTAGTTTCTTGCATTTTAACTAAAATAAAAAATATACTCACAATAACACATATACTTACAAATGTAGCTACAAAACCATGATGGCCCATTTGGCTAGGTATGATGTGTGGCCCGACTCAACTCTCTTCTTTGTAGCATCTTGTTTATTTAAGAAAAAAGAAATACATAAATTAAATGTAAAAAATTACTAAAATATATGAAAATTATAAATATAAACTATTAATTTGTATACCTTCTCTTGAGGAAATGACTCCTGAAGACGTAACTATCTATGAAAAAGCTACCACATCTCAGGTGGTATGTTAGGTCACCTCTTATTTTTTTCCACCATACAATATCTCCTGATAATTTAATTTCAAATAGAAAAAAAAAAACAGAATACATACACATATATACACACAAATACACATACACATATACATGCAAACATATAAGCATACATATATGCATATATATACACATATACATACATATAACATAAACACACATATACATATCCACATATATACGTACACACACATGCATGCATATACACTCATTCATACAAAATACATGCATTTATCCCACAATAATGTGTATTTGTGTATATGTGAATTTGCGTGTATGTGTAAATGTGTATATGTGAATATGTGTGTATGTGTATATGTATATGTGAATGTTTATGTATGTAGATAATCAGATTATTAATATCAAATACCATTATTTGTAGATTCTGATCAATCAGATGGAACTCCACCACCGTCACCTCATCGTGCAACGACTATATACTATAAGTATATCAAACATTTAATTTTAAATATATTTGATGGATACATAACTTATATATTTTTTTGTTTCTTATATAATCAAATTCTGATAAATTAGAGGGTACTCCACCACCTCCTACCCATGCAACGACTTCACATGTGTCCTCCGATAGGAATTATGATGAATTTTACTATCAAGAGCATATAATATGTTGGTGTAACTCTTGTTATGGCATGCATCGAAGACCACGATTGGAATGTATTGAACATGAGGCAGTGTATGGTACTTTTGAGCGTGCATCATCACCAGGTCAACGTGATGATGCTTGGGTATGTATTTTTTATATAAATTAAGGTCATTATTTTATTTAAAAACCATATACAAAATCAAATTACTGTTGATATACATGAATACTTGCTCGATGATGATGATGATGATGATAATTTTTCTCATAATGTTAATATACCTCGTACACGTCATGGAATTGCTCTTCATCAATTACAAGGAGAGGTTTCTAGAAATCCTCTCCCTCCTAGTTTATAGACTGAAACGGCTGGATATTATCCATTGCCAACTCGTGATCATTCTCTAATACAAACATATGATAGAAGAAGATATGGAGGATGGAATAGAGGACCACTTCCTTTAGATGGAGAGGTTTTCAACTTTTGGGGTAATGGCTATATGATTGCTCCATCCGTTATTACTAATGATGGTCGTAGTCTCTTTATTGTAGGGGATTTGTATGTGCCTCCGAACTCTGAAGTCACTCTTATGTCATTTTGTGGTCCTATATATGGATGGGGAGATTGGCATCGACTTTCAAATTATGTTCAGAGCATGAGTACTTATGGAATATGCTTGAACGCATCATCCCTTACTAGAAGAAGGATTTTGCATGCAAAAAATGAAAGATTATATATTGATGGAAGACCTTACACGCATGGAGATATAGCGAGTCTAATAAATAGTAGTCAAGGGTTACATAATAGTTCAAGGACTAATTGCACATTTGAGGAGGGTGACAATAGTCATGAATCACCATACATGAGTACAGATGTATCAAGATACATAGTTGTCAATGCTATTACTACATTACATGCTGGTGATGAACTATTAGTGCGTTATGGATGGCGTAGACCTCCAAGAGCACCTTTTAGCTAGAGAGAATATAAATTTTCTATCCATATTTAATAACTTATATATTCAATTTTATGTTTAAAGTTTACTTTTTATTCATTTATAGAATACTAATGAATTTTATTTATATGTGTAGATTCCAATGTATGATGTTGATGATATTCCTGCACACCATTCACAATTGCCAGTAAGACCTCATTTATCAGAAGCGTCTATGAGGAGGCTACACGAAAGTGATCTTGTGGAATATGAAAGGTTGAAAGATCTATATTCAAAAGAAGATAAAGTACAAGATTTGTCCAACAATGATGAAGATGATGGCATGGCAGATTTTATTGAGGATTGGTATCAAAATAACAGTGAGAGCATTGACATTTCTAAAAATGAGAAATATCTTCGAGAAGAATGTCTAAAGCATGTATATGAAGGAAGTCGTTTGACACAACGAAGTGCGAGCTTACTTATTCTCAATCTTCAAAATCATTTTGGATGGAGTAATTTATATGTTTCAACACTATTAAGGTATAATTTTCAATTTTCTATATATATATATATATATATATATATATATATATATATATATATATATATATATATATATATATATATATATATATATATATATATATATATATATATATATATATATATATATATATATATATACGCATAATATACATGAATGTATACACACATATAAACATACAAACACATATACACACATACACATGTTATAAGAGTAAGGTCAAATTATACATACCTGCATCAAATGAAGATGTTTTGTTCATCTAACCTTTGGAATTGTCTACCCAACCTTTAGAATCTTCTTGACACATATGTTTCTCCTATTTTAGTCGAATTAATACCTGTGCTGCTAACTCTTTTGAATACAAATATTAAATATAAGTTAACTATGTAGGTATTAAGTCATATATAAAATGGGAGGAGCAAATTTATCTCAAAGATTTTGAAGGATGGAAAAATAATTTTAAAGGATGGGTGGAAAAAAAGTGTCCATTCAATGTAGGTTTTTATTGTTACATTAGATAAGGTAAGAACAAGAACTTGCATTGAATGGACACTTTTTGTCTGCCGATCTTTTAAAACTATTAATGACTTTTATTTATATGTGTAGATTCCAATGTACGATGTTGATGATATTCCTCCACACCATTCACAATTGCCAGTAAGACCTCATTTATCAGAAGCTTCTATGAGGAGGCTACACAAAAGTGTTCTTGTGGAATATGCAAGGTTGAAAGATCTATATTCAAAAGAAGATAAAGTACAAGATTTGTCCAACAATGATGAAGATGATGGCATGGCAGATTTTATTGAGGATTGGTATCAAAATGACAGTGAGAGCATTGATATTTCTAAAAATGAGAAATATCTTGAGAGGAATGTCTAAAGCATGTATATGAAGGAAGTCGTTTGACACAACTAAGTGCGAGCTTACTTATTCTCAATCTTCAAAATCATTTTGGATGGAGTAATTTATATGTTTCAACACTATTAAGGTATAAGTTTCAATTTTATATTTATATATATATATATATATATATATATATATATGCAAAATATATATATATATATAAAGATACACATAATATACTATATATATATAAATACATGCATATATAAAGATACACATAATATACATGAATGTATACACACATATAAACATACAAACACATATACACACATACACATGTTATAAGAGTAAGGTCAAATTATACATACCTGTATCAAATGAAGATGTTTTGTTCATCTAGCCTTTGGAATTGTCTACCCAACCTTTAGAATCTTCTTGACACATATGTTTCTCCTATTTTAGTCGACTTAATACTTGTGCTGCTAACTCTTTTGAATACAGATATTAAATATCAGTTAACTATGTAGGTATTAAGTCATATATAAAATGGGAGGAGCAAATTATACATACCTGTATCAAATGAAGATGTTTTGTTCATCTAGCCTTTGGAATTGTCTACCCAACCTTAAGAATCTTGACACATATGTTTCTCCTATTTTAGTCGACTTAATACTTGTGCTGCTAACTCTTTTGAATACAAATATTAAATATCAGTTAACTATGTAGGTATTAAGTCTTTTGAAGGATGGAAAATAATTTTAAAGGATGGGTGGAAAAAAAGTGTCCATTCAATGTAGGTTTTTATTCTTACTTTAGATAAGGTAAGAACAAGAACTTGCATTGAATGGACACTTTTTGTCCGCCCATCTTTTAGAGCTATTAATGCATCCCTCAAAATATTCACGATAAATTTGATCCTTCCATTTTACATATGACGTAATACCTTCATAGGTAACTGATACTTAATATTTGTAAACAACTTAGTAAGACAGGTAATAGATTGACTATAAAATGACAGACCGCCAGACGAATATTCAATGGTCTAGATATGGAAATTTGTAAACCACAATATACAAAAAAAAAATTAAAAACATATACACACATATACATGTTATGAGAGTAAGGTCAAATTATACATACCTGTATTGAATGAAGATGTTTTGTTGATCTAGCCTTTAGATTTATCCACCCAACCTTTAGAATCTTCTTGACACATATGTTTCTCTTATTTTAGTCAACCTAATACCTGTGCTGCTAACTCTTTTGCATACAAATATTAAGTATCAGTTAGCTATGCAGGTATTAAGTCATCAGTAAAATGGGAGAACCAAATTTGTCTTAAAGATTTTGAAGGATGAAAAAATAATTTTAAAGGATGGGTGGAAAAAAACTGTTCATTCAATGCAGGTTTTTATTCTTACTTTAGCTAAGGTAAGAACAAGAACTTGCATTGAATGAACACTTTTGGTTTGCCCATCTTTTAAAATTATTAATGCATCTTTCAAAATATTTGCGATAAATTTGATCCTCCCATTTTATTGACGACTTAATATCTTCATAGGTAACTAATACTTATTATTTGTAAACAACTTAGCAAGATAGGTAATAGATTGACTATGAAATGGGAAACCGCCAGACGATTCAATGGTCTAGATATGAAAATCTGCAAACCACAATATACAAAAAACAATTAAAATCAAAATCAAATATATACAACTACACATGCATACATACATATACATACATACATACACATTCATACATATATACACACACATACATACATACATACATACATACATACATACACATGTATACACACATACATATACATATATGCATACATATATGCATACATATATATACATACATATACACCTATAAAACACATATACATACATATATACATATACACATACACATATGTATATGCATGCACATGCATATACACATCCACATGCATATACACATCCACATACATATACACATAAGCATACACATACATAAAATTATACACACACACATATATATATGTATATTTATTTATTTACTTTTTTTAATATATCTTTCGTTGATGAACTTACAGGTTATTATTTGAAAAGTTTCTACCAAGTCATAATATTCTTCCTACCTCACATGATGAAATGAAGAAGATAATAAAAAATCTTGGTATAGATTATCAATGTATACATGCATGTCCTAAAGATTGTATTTTATATAGAGGTGAATGTGCAGACTCTTTGACATGTCCCAAATGTCAATCTCCTCGATATAAGGGCGAAGAAGGTAAAATTCCAAAAAAGGTATTGAGACATTTTCCATTGGCTCCATGGATTATACATATGTTTCAAAGCCCAGAATTATCAAAGCTTTTGACATGGGGACATGATCATAAAAGTACTGATGGAATAATCAGAATTCCTCATGATAGTGTTGCTATCAAACGTGCCATTATTCCTTACATTCGCTCTTGCAGAACAACTAAGGATGCTTGGGATACACTTATCACATTGTACCAAGCTAGGAATGAGGCTTGTGTTGCTTACCTCTGAAAACAGTTGGAGAGTGAGCATGTGAATGAAGGTTATTCTATGGACAATTTTCTAACAAAGATCAAAGACTTAAAGGAACAGTTGATTTCTGCTAATGAGGTTATACCAAATAGCTCACTTGTGCAGACCGTTCTGAATGGTCTTCCTAATTCATATCAGAGTTTTGCTTCTACTCTTTGGTTAATGATGAAAGGAAATCCAAATGCCTTGTCATTTGAGGAGTTAGTCTCTGTTCTGTTGCAAGAAGATCACTCCAGGTAGAACAAGTCCATTATGTGTGTTGCAGACCAAGCTTTCCTGGCTAGTCAGAAGGGCAAAGGAAAATGGAGCTCTTTAAGTAGTAAGCAGAAATCTGTAAATGTTGCACATTCAAAGAAGGAAGATAAAGATGAGAAGAAATCAGAAAAGCAAAAATTGTTTTGCAAGTACTGTAAAGGGAATGATCATATCATAAAGAACTGTCCAAAACTGACTGCTAAAGAGGCAAAGAATAAAGAGGTTGGAATGGTTGTTGCAGAGGCCTCTACACCAAAAACAGAGTCTGCTAATCTTGTGCAGGAAGAAGAATGGGCGTTTACTATTGTCTGTAGTTTTGACACATCTTCTCATGAGCAGTGCATGTCTGTAGTAGACTCAGATTGTTTGGTATTTTGACAATGGGATGACCAAACATATTACCTCGCAGCACAGTTTCTTCGCTTCACTCGAGCCTACCCCTACAGGGAATACTGTTACATGCGCCAATAACTCCTCTTATCTTGCTATGGGAGTTGGTAAAATCATTTTGACTACTGTTGATGGTAGTTCTTTCACTTTATTAGAAGCTTTATTTGTGCCAGGGATCAAGAAGAACCTCTTATCAGTTTTTGCATTAGCCGAGATTGACTTGGTTGTGAAATTTGTTGATGATAGGTGTATGGTTCATGATCTGTCAAATGGTGACGTGATTATTGCTTTTGGCATTTTATGTCATGGGCCGTATAAGCTCATAGACTATGAAAGATCTCTGAATGATTCAACATATGCAGTACATGATTTTTAGGCTATGTCAGATGCAAAGCTTTGGCATGCATGCTTTGGTGATCTGAATTTTGCTAGTTTGCTACGCCTGTAGACTGAAATGATGTCCTCTTTGCCTAAACTTGAGGCACATGGAAAACATGTTTGTCAAGGTTGCATTTTGGGCAAAATATAGCTTTCCTCTTTTCCAAAAGATGGTTCAGTTCGGGCTACTAAAAAATTGAAGCTTGTACATAGTGATATCTATGGTCCTATGCAGACACCTTCTTTTGGAAATTATCTTTACTTCGTGACTTTCATTGATGATTTTCCAGGCATGCATGGGTATATCCATTGAAGATAAAGTCCGAAGTGTTCATGTGCTTTCAAACAGTTTTTGGTTTTGGCTAAAAATATGTCAGCATGTAAAATGGGCACCCTTCGTTCAGATCGAGGGGGGGATATATGTGTTCTGATTTTAATGCATTTCTAGCTGAACGTGGGATAAGACACCAGTGTACAGTGCTGTATACACCTCAACATAATGGAGTTACTGAACGAAAGAACATGTCACTCATAGAGATGGCGAGGTGTATGGTCAAGAGTGAGGCTTTACCACATAGTTTCTAGCTTGAGGCTGTCATGTGTGGAGCATATGTACTTAACAGGTGTCCCACTAAAGCACTGCAGTCTATCTCTCCATATGAGGCTTGGCATGATCGAAAGCCATCCGTTGCTCATCCGCATGTTTTTGGTTGTTTGGCATATGCATTAGTGCCTGAACAACATCGTAGAATATTGGATGATAAAGGAGTAAAATGTATTTTCGTTGGGTACAGTTCTGAAAGTAAAGGCTTTCGTCTATATCATCCACATACTAAATGCATTGTGGTCAATTGTGATGTTTTTGTGGAAGATGCTATTCGGCCATTGCTTTCATGTACTAGGGAGACATCTGTTAGCTCCAAAGGCATGTATGATACTTTGTTGCCTCTAGAAGGTGGTTTCTCTCCGTTTCGTATCCAGATTTGCTTTATGCCCAAAACTACTTTCTTCTCGAAATCTCTTTGTCTATTTGATATAGCATTTGTCACGTACTGTCTCTCTTGCCTTGGTGGAGTTGTTGTGATGGTATTAGTCTTTGCACAAGAGAAAGATGCCGCTTATGTGACACCAATTCCAGTGGTTTCTAGGACACGTTACCATTGCTTACACGATGGTCTGTTGACAGAAAAAATTAAAACATTGGAGGCTCTTCGATTGGCATTTTCACGCATCTGATCGAAGAGCTCTCCAACGTTTGCAATTGCACTATGCTTACGAGCTGAAACAAGTATATGCAGAATTGTTGTTTTGCCTAAGCTCTATCTTATTGTCTCTCTCTGTCTCTGTTTCTCTCATTCTACGTCTTTCTCTCTTTGAATTCTCTATCTCTCTCTCTCTTCTCTCTCTCTCTCTCTCTTTATTGCAGGTTATTCAAGAAGCTAGCCAAGCAAAAAGTATGGCTAACTATTATAAGTACAATTTCTATTCTTTGTATATCATCTGAATTGTGTTATTTTCATTAGATAGCATACTCACACTTATTGGTATGCACATATACACTTATACATGATGAAGATGCACATTCACACATATACACATATACACATGCACATACACACACATATATACACTTAGATACATGTGCACATACACTTACACATACACACATACACATGCATATGCACAAAAAATTCTACAACCACATAAAAAGACTTATATGCATGCATTATTGCATATATATATACACATACACACATTAACATATACTTAAATACATGTATATGCACATATACATGCATGCACATTCACATGCATGCACATGGATGCAAATGGAAATGCATCCACACACACATGCATGTTTCATACATATACACATGCATATACATACATTTGTATATGTTTATAAACATACACATACATACACACATATGTATATATACACACACATACACATATATATGAACATACGTACACACATATATATGAACATACGTACACACACATATACACATGCACACACACATGCACATCCATACATATACACATATACATGCACATACACACATATACACATAGACTTACACATATACATGCACATACATATACACAAACATACACATGCACATGCATATACTCATATACACACATATACACTTACACATGCACATGCACATGCACATACATACATATACACACACATACACATGCACATACATATATACACACACACATACATATACACTTACATACACACATATGAATGAATTATATAATTAAAGTACTAAAACACATGCTTAATATAAACAATAATAACAATCATTAGAACAAAAATTTTCATTACTTCATACCATACACACAATTCAAAACATAACTGAAATGAAAAAAAAATAAAAAAATAAAAACTTATATATATATATATATATATATATATATATATATATATATATATATATATATATATATATATATATATATATATATATATATATATATATATATATATATATATATATATATATATATATATACACATAATCCAATGTCATAATCAAGAATCCTACTCATCATCATCAGTAGCATCATGATCATCCTGTTCATCCTCATCATCATGATCACCCTGTGACGATCGAGATCGTCCTTCTTGTGTCTGTCTCTCCACCTCATCTATATCTTCCTCTCCATAATACTCTTGTATTACATATAACAAACATAAATAAGTAAAACAATTAAAACATTCATAAAAATAAAATAATTATATAAAATTTAATAATGGTCACAAAGGCATTCGGATGATCTCACATATACTCGCTCAAACGTCGATATCCAAAATGTGTAGCATTTTTTATCTCATGTTTCATAGGATATCGGCCATAATCCCTTCGTTGCATTGAAACAAATAAAAAAGATTAGTTTCTTGCATTTTAACTAAAATAAAAAATATACTCACAATAACACATATACTTGCAAATGTAGATACAAAACCATGATGGCCCATTTGGCCTAGGTGCGATGTGTGGCCTGACTCAACTCTCTTCTTTGTAGCATCTTGTTTATTTAAGAAAAAAGAAATACATAAATTAAATGTAAAAAATTACTAAAATATATGAAAATTATAAATATAAACTATTAATTTGTATACCTTCTGTTGAGGAAATGACTCTTGAAGACGTAACTGTCTATGAAAAAACTGCCACATCTCAGGTGGTATGTTAGGTTGCCTCTTATTTTTTTCCACCATACAATATCTCCTGTTAATTTAATTTCAAATTGAAAAAAAAATCAAAATACATACACATATATACACACAAATACACGTACACATATACATGCAAACATATAAGCATACATATATGCATATATATACACATATACATACATATAACATAAACACACATATACATATCCACACATATATACGTACACACACATGCATGCATATACACTCATTCATACAAAATACATGCATTTATCCCACAATAATGTGTATTTGTGTATATGTGAATATATGTGTATGTGTAAATGTGTATATGTGAATATGTGTGTATGTGTAAATATGTATATGTGAATGTTTATGTATGTAAATAATCAGATTATTAATATCAAATACCATTATTTGTAGATTCTAATCAATCAAATGGAACTCCAGCACCGTCTCCTCATCGTGTAAGGACTATATACTATAAGTATATCTAACATTTAATTTTAAATATATTTGATGGATACATAACTTATATATTTTTTTGTTTCTTATATAATCAAATTTTGATCAATTAGAGGGTACTCCACCACCTCCTACCCATGCAACAACTTCACATGTGTCCTCCGATAGGAATTATGATGAATTTTACTATCAAGAGCATATAATATGCTGGTGTAACTCTTGTTATGGCACGCATCGAAGACCACGATTGGAATGTATTGAACATGAGGCACAGTATGGTACTTTTGAGGGTGCATCATCACCAGGTCAACATGATGATGCTTGGGTATGTATTTTTTATATAAATTAATGTCATTATTTTATTTAAAAACCATATACAAAATCAAATTACTGTTGATATACAGGAATACTTGCTCGATGATGATGATAATTTTTCTCATAATGTTAATATACCTCGTACACGTCATGGAATTGCTCTTCATCAATTACAAGCAGAGGTTTCTAGAAATCCTCTACCTCCTAGTTTAGAGACTGAAACATCTAGAGATTATCCATTGCCAGCTCGTGATCATTCTCTAATACAAACATATGATAGAAGAAGATATGGAGGATGGAATAGAGGACCACTTCCTTTAGATGGAGAGGTTTTCAACTTTTGGGGTAATGGCTATATGATTGTCCATCCACTATTACTAATGCTAGTCGTGGTCTCTTTATTGTAGAGGATTTGTATGTGCCTCCGAACTCTGAAGTCACTCTTATGTCATTTTGTGGTCCTATATATGGATGGGGAGATTGGCATCGACTTTCACATTATGTTCAAAGCATGAGTACTTATGGAATATGCTTGAACACATCATCCCTTACTAGTAGAAGGATTTTGCATGCAGAAAATGAAAGATTATATATTGATGGAAGACGTTACACGCATTGAGATATAACAAGTCTAATAAATAGTAGTCGAGGGTTACATAATAGTTCAAGGACTAATTGCAGATTTGAGGAGGGTGAAAATAGTCATGAATCACCATACATGAGTACAGATGTATCAAGATACATAGTTGTCAATGCTATTACTACATTACATGCTGGTGATGAACTATTAGTGAATTATGGATGGCGTAGACCTCCAAGAGCATCTTTTAGCTAGAGAGAATATAAATTTTCTATCCATATTTAATAACTTATATATTTAATTTTATGTTTAAAGTTTACTTTTTATTCATTTATAGAATACTAATGAATTTTATTTATATGTGTAGATTCCAATTATGATGTTGATGATATTCCTCCACACCATTCAAAATTTCCAGTAAGACCTCATTTATCAGAAGCTTCTATGAGGAGGCTACACAAAAGTGTTCTTGTGGAATATGCAAGGTTGAAAGATCTATATTCAAAAGAAGATAAAGTACACGATTTGTCCAACAATGATGAAGATGATGGCATGGCAGATTTTATTGAGGATTGGTATCAAAATGACAGTGAGAGCATTGATATTTCTAAAAATGAGAAAATATCTTCGAGAGGAATGTCTAAAGCATGTATATGAAGGAAGTCGTTTGACACAACTAAGTGCGAGCTTACTTATTCTCAATCTTCAAAATCATTTTGGATGGAGTAATTTATATTTTTCAACACTATTAAGGTATAATTTTCAATTTTCTATATATATATATATATAATATATATATATATAAATACATGCATATATAAAGATACACATGATATACTATATATATATAAATACATGCATATATAAAGATACACATAATATACATGAATGTATACACACATATAAACATACAAACACATATACACACATACACATGTTATAAGAGTAAGGTCAAATTATACATACCTGTATCAAATGAAGATGTTTTGTTCATCTAGCCTTTGGAATTGTCTACCCAACCTTTGGAATCTTCTTGACACATATGTTTCTCCTATTTTAGTTGACTTAATACTTGTGCCGCTAACTCTTTTGAATACAAATATTAAATATCAATTAACTATGTAGGTATTAAGTCATATATAAAATGGGAGGAGAAAATTTATCTCAAAGATTTTGAAGGATGGAAAATAATTTTAAAGGATGGGTGGAAAAAAAGTGTCCATTCAATGTAGGTTTTTATTCTTACTTTAGATAAGGTAAGAACAAGAACTTGCAATGAATGGACACTTTTTGTCCGCCCATGTTTTAGAACTATTAATGCATCCCTCAAAATATTCGCGATAAATTTGATCCTTCCATTTTACATATGACGTAATACCTTCATAGGTAACTGATACTTAATATTTGTAAAAAACTTAGTAAGACAGGTAATAGATTGACTATAAAATGACAGACCGCCAAACGAATATTCAATGGTCTAGATATGAAAATTTGCAAACCACAATATACAAAAAAACAATTAAAAACATATACACACATACACATGTTATGAGAGTAAGGTCAAATTATACATACCTGTATCGAATGAAGATGTTTTGTTGATCTAGCCTTTAGAATTATCCACCCAACCTTGAGAATCTTCTTGACACATATTTTTCTCTTATTTTAGTCAACCTAATACCTGTGCTACTAACTCTTTTGCATACAAATATTAAGTATCAGTTAGCTATGTAGGTATTAAGTCATCAGTAAAATGGGAGAACCAAATTTGTCTTAACGATTTTGAAGGATGAAAAAATGATTTTAAAGGATGGGTGGAAGAAAACTGTTCATTCAATGCAGGTTTTTATTCTTACTTAGCTAAGGTAAGAACAAGAACTTGCATTGAATGAACACTTATGGTCTGCCCATCTTTTAAAATTATTAATGCATCTTTCAAAAATATTTGCGATAAATTTGATCCTCCCATTTTATTGACGACTTAATATCTTCATAGGTAACTAATACTTATTATTTGTAAACAACTTAGCAAGATATGTAATAGATTGACTATGAAATGGGAAACCGCCAGACGATTCAATGGTCTAGATATGAAAATCTGCAAACCACAATATACAAAAAACAATTAAAATCAAAATCAAATATATACAACTACACATGCATACATACATATACATACATACATACATACACATTCATACATATATACACACACATACATACATACATACATACATACACATGTATACACACATACATATACATATATGCATACATATACACATACATATATATACATACATATACACCTATAAAACACATATACATACATATATACATATACACATACACATATGTATATGCATGCACATGCATATACACATCCACATGCATATACACATCCACATACATATACACATAAGCATACACATACATAAAATTATACACACACATATATATATGTATATTTATTTATTTACTTTTTTTAATATATCTTTTGTTGATGAACTTACAGGTTATTATTTGAAAAGTTTTTACCAAGTCAGAATATTCTTCCTACCTCACATGATGAAATGAAGAAGATAATAAAAAATCTTGGTATAGATTATCAATGTATACATGCATGTCCTAACGATTGTATTTTATATAGAGGTGAATGTGCAGACTCTTTGACATGTCCCAAATGTCAATCTCCTCGATATAAGGGTGAAGAAGGTAAAATTCCAAAAAAGGTATTGAGACATTTTCCATTGGCTCCATGGATTAGACATATTTTTCAAAGCCCGGAATTATCAAAGCTTTTGACATGGGGACATGATCATAAAAGTACTGATGGAATAATCAGAATTCCTCATGATAGTGTTGCTTTTCAGCATATTGATTCTACATGGCCTAAATTTGCATAAAATCCACATAATCTAAAGTTAGGAGTTGCATTAGATGGGGTTAATCTATTCTCCATGAAATCCAATAAATGGTCATGGCTAGTGGTAGTCATAAACTACAATCTTGCGCCATATGTTAGCATTAAAAAGGAACATTTAATGCTTTCACTTTTAATCCCAGGCAAAAGACAAGTTAAAGATATGAATATATATCTTGCTCCTCTCATTGATGATCTCCAAGAATTATGGAGAGGTATTATTGTCATTGATGTATTGAAAAGCATCAATAAAAGACATATTACGGTTCGTGGTATTCTAGCTTGGACTATTCATGATTTTCCAAGATATGGTGTTTGTTCAGGTATTGATGTTATTTTTTTATTCAATATGCATATAAATAAATATGATTTAATCTAATTATATTTTTATCGTTTTCATGATGCATGAATATCTACTAAGGGTTATAAAGCTTGTCCATATTGTGCTGATTGGTTGAGATCAATCTATAGTAAGAATCTCAACAAAAATATTTATCTTTGACATCGACGATTCTTGCCTGATGATAATCCATTAAGATCTAAAAGAGAAGCGATACATTTTAATGGAAAGCTTGAAATAGGTCAGTGTCCAAAACCTATGACGCCTATGGATTGGTATAAAAATTGGATAGATGGACCTCTGATAGATCTAGAATCAGAAATCTTTAGTGATGATGAAGATAGTGAGTATGTGAAGAGAGGTAAAGGAAAATTGGCACTCACAGAGAACATATCAATATGGTATTCTTTGGAGTATTATAAAGAGTTAAAAATATGCCATCTTCTTGATCCTATGCATATATTCAAGAATATTGGTTATTCACTATGGCAGCATCTTCATGGACTAAAAGATACCATAGCATCAAGGAATGATTTGAAAGATCAAAAATCAAAACCAAAGTTATGGCCAATTTTTGATAGACATTGACAAGAAATGACTTATGCACCTGCTCCTTGGGTACTTACAACAAAAGAGATACAGATGATCAACAATAGAATTCAATTGATTAGGACTCCTATAGGATATAGAGCATCTTTTCAAAACATGTTGACTATGGATGATAAGAGCTTATCTGGGTTAAAGACCCATGACTGGCATAACTTTTTGAAATATATTTTACCTTTGGTTATTGATGGATGTACAATGAAAGGAGTACGAGATGTGATCTATCATCTTGGATCGCTTATAAGGTAATTATGATACTTTTATATTTAATATGTATGAATATTGGATATCTTTTATTTTTGAATTAACTTCTTTACAATTTTTTTAATGATATGTATAGGTGAATTACATCAAAAGACATTGAAAAAAACTCGATCCCACAAAAAAACGTGAATGCAAAGAGCTACTAGGTATAGGTGGATTACATCAAAAGACATTGAAAAAAACTCGATCCCACAAAAAAACGTGAATGCAAAGAGCTACTAGGTTTGATGGAGAAAGAACTTCCTACTTCATTTTCTGATATTCAGGTTCATTTATTAGTCCGTCTTGTAGATGAAATAGAGATTGTAGGTGTTGTCAACACTCGATGGATGTTTTGGGTCGAGCGATTTATGGGAATATTAAAAGGTTATGTGCAACAAAGAGCGAAACCAAAAGGATCCATGGAAAAGGGTTGGATGCTTGAAGAGTGCATGTATTACGTTAGTGAGTACCTTGAAAGAGTTCTTGAAGAAGCTCCACGTGCATGGACCAACAAGTCTTCTTCAAAAATAACAGATGAGGTATTATCAGGTAAGAGAGTTCCATTTTTATTTACATTTCAAGAAAAAAATGATGTTTCTACTTTTGTAGCATACAATAGCAAATGCATGCAAGCATTCCTTGGCGAGTACGAACATGAACTTCAAAATCTCCAAAGTAAAAGGCGAAGAAACAAAAGATATAGACGTAATCTCGATAATAATGAGATTACAGATATATCTTCTTTTATGGATTGACTATATAGTCGTTTGCAACGCGCCAATGCAAATAACGAAGAAATCTCAGATGAGAAGAGAGAGTAAATGATAGGTTGTGACCAAAAGGTAATTTTATTTTAATAATATTTTATTTTTTTCATATATGTATATTAGTTTCTATTTACTAATTTAATTCTTTTGCAAGCTCGAATGTTCACTAATATGTGGGCTTTTGGATAGCATATTAGAATAAAAGCCATTGATTCTTTACGTAAAATAGAGGATTCTAGTATTGTTGCTTCTTTCAAGCAACTATCACCTACTAGCTCAAAAGACACGAACCTTATAGGTGGCGAACTTGGTTATGTAAGAACTATTGTTGGTATCCACGAAATTTCATTTCATACATTCAAACAAGTAGAAAAAAGTTTATATTTTTTATGATAGAGTTAGTTATTTTTTTAAGCACCTAATAATGAGTTTTTGTTTTTATATATTTTGATAGGTCATTTTTAAGGTTGACTGGTTTTGAGCGGAGTATAAAGGTATTAATTCCACATTAAGAAAGGAATTATCTAGGTTTTGGGCAATTGATTCTTCCAAGATAATGCGATCTACTAAAGAACCATATATTCTTCCTAGGCATATTGAAACATCATTTTTTTATAAAAACCCAGATGCTCACCCTTGGTGGCAAGTCATTCATGTTCAACCTAGAGGTAGGTCATTGTTTGAACAATTTATTGTTAGAGAGATCGAAGAAAGTCATCTTGATGATTCAACATCAGATACTGATACATCAACATCTGAAAGAGAAATTAGAATCATTATACGTGATAATGATACTAATCTTTTTGATAAAGAGGATAATACTCTACATGTTGATTCTATTGATGAGGAAGAGGAATTACCAAAAATCGAGATTAATCCATCAATAGATGATGTGACTCATGAGAACACATATTTATCAATAGAAGAAATAAATGAAATCAATAAGAATAATGAAGATGAGACTATATTGATGTCTTACCAAAATGATGGCAATAATGAAAACATATGAGCAGATTAGATAGAAAATTCTACTCTAGTTATTGATCAATAACTTGAAGCTTCTGAATGGATATCAGATAATAGATTCTTTATTTAACTTCAATAAAGATGAATCCTACTAGAGAGATGAAATCATGTTCTTTTAAATTAGAACATGAAGCTCAGGGGTATGCCTAATTATTTTATATATAGCTTTATCTTTGAGGAGCAAATTTTTATCATGTATGTATGCATATGTGTGTGTATTCATGTGTATTATATGTATACATATGTTACTATGCATATATACGTATTTCATGTATATGTATGTGTGTGCATGTGTGTGATATATGTAAACATGTGTTAGTATGCATATGTGTATATATGCATATGCATTTATGTAAAATATTCATGTATTCATGTAATATATGCAAGTGTTTATAATTGTGTATGCATGTATAAGTATACATTTGTGCATGTAGGCATGTATATGTGATGTGTACATGTATATATGTATATGTGTCTATGTGTAAATGTGTACATGTAAATATGTATGCATGTATATATATATTTATGTGTGCATTTAGGCATGTATGTGTGATGCATAATGCATCTACTTCATTTTATAGTTATGTATGTGTATCTACATGATGTGTATATATCTTTATATATATTATGATCCTTGTTGATTCGAGTAGCTATATATAGAGCCATAAGGTTGGGAGGAGAGACATCTCTCTAGTAGGACGTCGGAGGAATAGATGCAATGTGTACATATGCTTCAATCATATGGCTAAAAGGCTGAATTAAAGTTTTTAAATTAGGGGTTTTAAAACCCTAATATCAAAATTAGTGTTTTCAAATTAGGATTTTTGAAATAAGATTTATTTATTTATTCATATATATATATATATATATATATATATATATATATATATATATATATATATATATATATATATCAGTGTGCATGCATGTGTGTATGTATGTGTTTCTATATGTGCATATGCATGTGTATGTATGTGTATCTATATGTGCATATGCATGTGTTGTGTGTGTGTGTGTGTATATGCATGTGTATATGTATATATGCATGTAAATATGATTATATGAGTCTATGTGTGTGTACATATGATTATGCATGTGTATGTGTATGTGAGCATGTGTATGTGTATGTGAGTATGTGTATGCGTATGTGAGTATGTGTATGTGTATGTGAGTATGTGTATGTGTCTATGTGTATTCATTATATGTGTGTAACTACATGCATGTGTATGTGTGTGTAAAAATGTGCATGTATGTGTCTGTATGTATAAATGTGCATGTATGTGTGTAAATGTGCATGTATGATGTATATGTGTGTATGCGTGTATTTGTACCTCTAGTCTCACTCTCTTCTCTCTCTTTCTCACATACATACATACATACATAAACACACATACTCATATCCACATATATATAAATAAAAGCAATGCGTACCGTGCATTATCACGACGATGAGCCATAAGTGTCTGCATCTCTTTTAGACACCACTTATGTGACCATCCTGTCCCAAACTCTGTCTCAAGTGAACTAAGTATGTATTTTTTATCCCTCTCATCATGCTCATTGCAAAAATAAAAAAAAATCATGTAAAATTTATACTTAATTCCACAGTAAGTGGATAAGGTGCAGGTAAGAGTCGCATAATGCCCGCTTTCTTCTCTTGAACTCCAAACCATTCCCTATGTACACAATGTTCCCCTCTTGCTCTATATTGCACTCTAGCCCTAAGGTGCCTATGCATGTCCTCATAGGCAACACTGCTCTGCTATCATGATCAGGAGGTGATATAGGTGTCTGAAAATAGATAGATAAAAATAAATAAAAATATGTGTTATAATATCATTAAAAAAGTTTATGAGAAAAAACATATCTATGAGCAAATAGCTATCTTCCTACATGTGGAGCTGCAGAAGAGCCCTCCTCTGATTGCTGGGTGAGCATTTGGATCGTATAATCCAGCTCATCATCAGGCATCTCTGAGTACTCATGCATGATGATCTTAGAGTATTAGACGAAACTCTTGCTCTCATAAGAATTTTTATGAGAGTGAGTTTTTCCTTTCTCTCTCTACTCAGATCCATAATACCTAACATATAAAACAAAATGGGTTAGAAATCAATATATATTCGTGTACATATGTATGTGTGTATATGTGTATGTAGGTGTATATGTGAGTGTGTGTATGCATGTAAACATGTATGTATGCATATGCATGTGCATTATGTATGCAAAAGTATGCATGTGTGTGTATGTGTGTGTGTGTATGCATGTAAGTATGCATGTATGCAAATGTATATGCATTATGTATGCATGCATGTGTATGTGTGTGTGTATGTGTCTCTATGTGTGTGTATGCATATATATGTGTGTATGTCTCTATGTGTATGTCTATGCATATATATGTGTGTATGTGTCTATGTGTGTGAGTCTATGTGTGTGTATGTATGTGTGTATATACATGTGTATCTGTATATATGTGTCTATGAATTTGTATGTATGTGTGTAAATGTGTCTATGTGTCTGTGTAAGTGTGTATGTGTGTGTATATGTGTGTGTCTATGTGTTTATATATGTGTGTATCTATATATATATATGTCTATATGCATGTGTATGTGTGTGTGTAAATGTGTGTGGATGTTTGTATGTGTGTGTGTAAGTTTGTATGTGTCTGTGTGTATGTGTTTGTTTATATATGTGTGTGTGTGTATCTCTGTGTGTGTAAGTTTGTATGTGTGTATGTGTGTGAATATGTGTGTAAGTGTGTGTGTGTCTATGTGTGTATGTCTGTGTGTATGCATGTGTAAGTGTGTTTGTGTATGTGTTTTTGTCTATGTGTGTGTGTAAATCTATGTGTATATGTGTGTATGTGTGTATGTGTGTATGTGTGTATGTGTATGCATGTAAGCATATATCTATGCATATGCATGTGCATTATGTATGCATATGTATGCATGTGTGTGTGTATATGTTTGTATGTCTCTGTATGCATGTAAGTATGTATATATGCATATGTGTGTGTGTATATGTGTGTATGTCTCTGTATGCATGTAAGTATGTATGTATGCATATGCATATGGATTATGTATGCATATGTATGCATGTATGTGTATGTGTGTGTATGCATGTAAGCATGTATGTATGCATATGCATATGCATCATGTATGCATATGTATGCATGTGTGTGTATGTCTCTCTACGTGTGTATGTGTGTATGCATATGTATGCATGTGTGTGTATGTGTGTGTATGCATGTAATTATGTATGTATGCATATACATATGCATTATGTGTGTATGTGTCTATGTGTGTACGTGTGTGTGTCTATGTGTGTATAGGTGTGTATGCATGTGTATGTGTGTGTAAATCTGTGTGTATATGTGTGTGTATGTGTCTATGTGTATCTATGTGTCTATGTGTGTGTATGTGTATGCATGTGTATTATGTATGGATATGTGTGTGTATGTGTCTATGTGTGTGTATGTGTATGCATGTATCTATACATATGCATGTGCATTATGTATGCATATGTGTGTGTGTATGCATATAAGTATGTATGTATGCATATCTATATGCATTATGTATGCATATGTATGCATGTATGTGTATGTGTCCATGTCTCTCTATGTGTGTGTATGCATATATGTGTGTGTATGTGTGTCCATGTGTGTATGTGTATGTGTGTATGCGTGTGTATGTGTGTGTATGCATGTAAGCATATATGTATGCATATGCATGTGCATTATGTATGCATATGCATGTATGTGTGTGTATGTTTGTATGTGTGTGTATCTATATATATGTGTCTCTATGCATGTGTATGTGTGTGTGTAAATGTGTGTGTGTGTGTCTATGTGTGTGTAAATGTGTGTGTGTGTGTCTATGTGTGTGTAAATGTGTGTGTGTGTGTGTCTATGTGTGTGTGTGTCTATGTGTGTGTGTGTATATATATTTGTGTGTATGTGTATGTGTGTGTGTGTGTCTATGTGTGTATGTGGGTGTGTCTATGTGTGTATATATGTATGTATCTATATATATGTGTCAGTGTGCATGTGTATGTGTGTGTGTAAATGTGTATGGATGTGTGTGTGTGTAAGTGTGTATGTGTCTATGAGTGTGTATGTGTTTATGTGTGTGTATGTGTCTATGTGTGTGTATGTGTCTATGTGTGTATGTGTCTGCATGTATGTATGCATATGCAAGTGCATTATGTATGCATTATGCATGAATTATGTATGCATATGTGTGTATATGAATTATGTATGTGTATGTATGCATGTGCATGATGTATGCATATGTGTGTGTATGCATGTAAGTATGTATGTATGCATATGCATATGCATTATGTATGCATATGTATGCATGTATGTGTATGTGTGTGTATGTCTCTCTATGTGTGTGTATCTGTGTATGCATGTGTATGTGTGTATGTATGTGTATGTGTGTGTATGCATCATTATGTGTGTATGTGTCTATGTGTGTATGTGTGTGTATGTATATGTGTGTGTATGTATATGTGTGTGTATGTGTGTGTGTCTATGTGTATGTGTGTGTGTCTATGAGTGTATCTGTTTATGTGTGTGTATGTGTCTATGTGTGTGTATGTTTCTATGTGTGTATGTGTATGCATGTATGTATGCATGTGTATGTATGTGTGTGTATGCATTATGTATGCATATGTGTGTGTATGCATTATGTATGTGTATGTATGCATGTGCATTATGTATTCATATGTGTGTGTATGCATGTAATTATGTATGTATGCATATGCATATGCATTATGTATGCATATGTATGCATGTATGTGTATGTGTGTGTATGCATATATGTGTGTGTATGTGTGTGCATGTATGTGTGTGCGTGTATGTATGTATGCATGTGTATGTGTGTGTATGCATCATTATGTGTGTATGTGTGTGTGTGTATGTGTGTGTATGTGTGTGTGTCTATGTGTATGTGTGTGTGTGTCTATGAGTGTGTATGTGTTTATGTGTGTGTATGTGTGTATATGTATGCATGTATGTATGGATATGTGTGTGTATGTGTGTGTATGCATTATGTATGCATGTGTGTGTATGCATTATGTATGTGTATGTATGCATGTGCATTATGTATGCATATGTGTGTGTATGCATGTAAGTATGTATGCATATGTATGCATATGTATGCATATGTATGCATGTATGTGTATGTGTGTGTATGTCTCTCTATGTGTGTGTATGTGTGTATGTGTGTATGTGTGTGTATGTGTGTGCGTGTATGTGTGTGTATGTGTGTATGCATGTGTATGTGTGTGTATGCATCATTATGTGTGTATGTGTCCATGTGTGTATGTGTGTGTGTATATGTGTGTGAATGTGTGTGTGTATATGTGTGTGTATGTGTGTGTGTGTGTCTATGTGTATGTGTGTGTGTGTCTATGTGTATGTGTGTGTGTGTGTCTATGAGTGTGTATGTGTTTATGTGTAAGTATGTGTCTATGTGTTTGTATGTGTCTATGTGTGTATGTGTATGCATGTGTGTATGCATATGTGTGTGTATGCATTATGTATGCATATGTGTGTGTATGCATTATGTATGTGTATGTATGCACGTGCATTATGTATGCATATGTGTGTGTATGCATGTACGTATGTATGTATGCATATGCATATGCATTATGTATGCATATGTATGCATGTATGTGTATGTGTGTGTATGTGTGGGTGTGTATGTGTGTGTATGCATCCTTATGTGTGTATGTGTGTGTGTGTATATGTGTATGTGTATGTGTGTGTGTGTCTATGTGTATGTCTGTGTGTCTATGAGTGTATGTCTGTGTGTGTCTATGAGTGTATGTGTGCGATACTTATTAAGTGTCGTGTGTCACTTGTTCTTAAGCACTCCCTGAGAGGTCCTGTTTCCCTATTTTAAACCCTAGAACCCTGAACTAGCATAACTTTCTCATATGAAATCCGTTTGCAGTGATTTTGGGTTTGTTGGAAAGCTCGTGGGGAATACAAAAAAAACATTGATTGGTTACGGTAAAATTAATATATGGATTATTAGATATAGTATTTTGAAGTTGACCCTCATATGGACTAGGAAACCAAGGAGTTCTAAAGGATTTTGAGCAATACAAGGGGAATTTTGGATTTGTAGACAAGGCTTATAAGCCTAAGATCTGGCAGACACTTAGGCAAGGATAGGCAACGCATTAGATCATCTGAGGCTAGTGTCAACCATACAGCTAAGTCTTCGGCACAACAACTAAGTGGTTATCCATAAGTGCAAAATTCCGACACAAGTGACTCAGAAATGTCCTTCAACATGGAAACACTACAAGAAATAGGGGGCCGTAGCGATATCCCCGAATTGAAAAAAAAAACAGGAACGACCGCTTATGCAATGCTATCGTCGCATAAGCGACGGTCGTGTTTTTGTTTTTGTTTTTTTTTTATAATGCTAAAACTATGCATCGCATATAGTGTCACTAATTAGCAACACTATTTGCGACATTGGCAAACTGGCTGCGACATTTTAGCATTGCATATTTGACTTCCTGTGTTCCAAAGCATTGCATAAGCGACACACTAGAATGTTAATTTTTTTTTTTGATTTCTCCTGGCACATTTGTGATGGGATTTGGACACACAAGAGAGAGAGAGAGAGAGAGAGAGAGAGAGAGAGAGAGAGAGAGAGAGAGAGAGAGAGAGAGAGAGAGAGAGAGAGAGAGAGAGAGAGAGAGAGAGAGAGAGAGAGAGAGAGAGAGAGAGAGAGAGAGAGAGAGAGAGAGAGAGAGAGAGAGAGAGAGAGAGAGAGAGAGAGAGAGAGAGAGAGAGAGGAGAGAGAGAGAGAGAGAGAGAGAGAGAGAGAGAGAGAGAGAGAGAGAGAGAGAGAGAGAGAGAGAGAGAGAGAGAGAGAGAGAGAGAGAGAGAGAGAGAGAGAGAGAGAGAGAGAGAGAGAGAGAGAGAGAGAGAGAGAGAGAGAGAGAGAGAGAGAGAGAGAGAGAGAGAGAGAGAGAGAGAGAGAGAGAGAGAGAGAGAGAGAGAGAGAGAGAGAGAGAGAGAGAGAGAGAGCGCACTCGTTGAAGCCAGGTATGCATGCACACACACACACATACATATGCATACACACACATATACACACATAGACACACACACATACACACACATATACACACATACACACATACACAGATAATGATGCATACACACATATATACATGCATACACACACATACATGCACACACACATACATGCACACACACATATATGCATACACACACATATGCATACATAATGCACATGCATACATACACATACATAGAGGTATCGCAACAGTTGGAGTAGGCGATACTTGACACCTAAGGAATGTCGCGACACTTGGATGTTGCAGATATCACAACACTTGGAGGTCACAGATATCGAGAAACTTTATATCTACCAAATATTGCAACACGGGAATTCAAGTATCGTGACACTTGAACTCAATCGATCACGACACTTGGATTTTATGGAGTCCAATTTAAAATTTTTTTGCAAATATGAGTACCTTGTGTCCTCCTTGTCACTCCTATGTGCCTGTAGCTCAGTGAGGAGTAGCACCTCCTTTAATGTCAATCCAGGAAGACATGAGGATGGTATGAAGACCTCGAACAAGTGATGGCACAAATGTGTGAGTGAGAAGCACACTAACATGCACACACATACACACACACGCGCATACAAGGCAAGGACAAAGAGAGAGACAATGGGATTCTTTAGGTTTCTCACAAGTGCTCTTACAAGTTCGATTCTGCAACAAGCTAACCTCAAAAATGAGCTCTCTAGCTCTTTTTATAGTTTTTGACTAGTTTTGGCTCTGTCCAGACCTAGTGTCCGACCTAGTTAAAAATTAGGTTCTGGGACCTATTTGAGGGCTCAAACGGAGTTTAAAAAATATGAAAATTGATAGGTAGGTACTTCTAATGCTCCTAAAGCTCAAGGACTCCTTGGCTTGCACAAAATGAAGCTATAAAAAGGTGGAATAGTATTTACAATGATGTGGAGTGACTAAATTCACTATTTAGGAAGTATTACTTCATGGAAAAATTTGGATGGCCTACTTGCCAGATCTTCGTTAACTACTTTGTCTGCTTGTGCTTTCTCTTCGCTCTGACTCCCTTCTTTGACTTCCTTGTCTTGTGAGTCCTTGGGTGCCTTGACTACTACCAACACCCCCCCTCTCTCGCGTCTATGGTCTCTGACAGACCCTTGTTTGGCTGAGCATTTGACATAGAATTCAACCACGTCTAAAGCTAGGTGGTGTTCTTCTAGACGCAGCCCTCGTGCTAGGTCTGATAGGAGGGCATCCCAATCCAATGGACCTGGAACATCCGGATGTGGCACACGCAGTTGTTCTGAATGTAATGTTCGCTCCATTGCAAAGAGGTGGAGTAGATGGGAGGGTCTGGGAACAAAGACTTCAGAGTGGTATTCCCAGAACCCCGTGATGAACATCTCTTCAAATGTTTGCTTGTAGCAAGCGGGGAGGTATTTAATTCGTGCGTGCCATGGATATATCACCTGGATGGAGGGGGTTGTACTCATATCGTAGACCAAGTCAAGGTTACCTGCTGTGAATCTGACACCTGAGAAATGTGGATCTTTAATATTTTTGAAGGTTACCAACATCAACTCCAATATCTTTATGCACATTTGAGCCATTACATCTGGGATGTTTCACATTCTGACTCCCCAGTGGTGAATGGTAGAGAGCATGTAGCCCACCATAGCTTGTCCCCATGGTGGTGCCAGGTATACGTAATTGAGCCACTTTGCACAGCCTTTGACATTCTTCACAGTGATGGAAAACTCAGGCCATGTGCGTCTTTTGAGTATGGGAGCATAACAGGGATTATACTTAATGAATAGTGGCATGTTATTCCAAGTTCGAACCATCTTAGGGTAAGTTTCTGAAAGTCATAGCTGCCAGGTAGGTTGATGAATTGATCCTTGTTTAGCGCTCTCAGGGATATCATCAGGGCCGAATTGTGTGGCAAAGGTTGGAGCCTTGCCACATCGTCGTTGAATTTCTACATTGTAATCTGCCAAGAGCACACAATACGGCACATATTGATCGTCGTTGGTGCCTATCCATCTGTGATGAGACATACTTCGGAAATATTCTGATTTGATAATGGTGTCCTCAATCTTGGTCATGGACTCAATTTGGACCGTGGCTTACTCATCATGTGTATTGGCCATTTTTTCGAGTTTCTGCATCCATTCTGGGGCTTCTACCTCTAGTCTGTCCAATCCCTCAGAGGTTTGTTGGCTGCCCGGCATTGACATGGGAACATATGGCTCTTCATAGGATTCATCCACTTCTATGGGTAGTAATTCTTCTAGTTTTGGCTCGATGATTGGGGAGGGTTGTCTTTCATATTGTAGTAGCTTGCTTTGCAACTCCGCGACCTGTTCTCTCAGTGCATTTACCTCTCCTGTAGTGGTGGTAGAATCGGTGATCTTGGGTTGGGATTCCTGCATCATTAATTGTTGATGGAGAGTATCTCGTTCTTTGCCCAACTCATCATGCGCTTCCAGTAGATCCGCATAGCTTTCTAGAATTGTCTTCATAGTGTCGGATGGAACAACTTTGAATCTTTCGGGGTCAATCTCCTGGGGGGAACCCTCGATGGCTACCTCTAAATTTTCTTCATTCTGCCTTTGCAAGCGCTTGTTCTCTTCGAGGGCAGTGGCCATGTGCTTTCTGAGCAAGGTCAGGTTGCGACGGCTTTTAACATGTTCTGATTGATAGAGTTCTAGTAGAGCTGTTAGTTTTTTAACTTCAGCGGATTCGGATGGCTGGGGAGCTTCCAAAAGGGTCTGATGGGTGTGCTCAAGCGTAGTGTAGTGTTGATTTAGGTCAGTGTGCTCTGCTTCCAAAGCTGCAAGCCTCTTCTGCAATTGCTCTTGATCCATAGTCATTTGGCGATGATGATCTTCTAAGGTTTGGTATTCTGTCTGCAACTGATGTACACATTGTGTTATTTACATTTATGAATGCAGGGAAGGTGGAGGATGTAGGGGGAATGGGGAGAGGGAATGGGATAGTGAATGAAGTGGACACGAGAGGTGATGTGGGTGGAGGGGGTATGGGCGATGGTGGTAGAGAGGGGGGAGGGAGTGGTGTTGTGGCTGGTGATGTTTCCATGGTGTCAAAAGTGTGTGTGAATGTGTAGATGGGGACCGTGGGTGGGGTGGATGTGATGTTGGTGAATATTTTTGTAAATGTGGGCATTGTGATCCCTCCGAATTTGGTGCCTGGTGGGATAGGAATCCCCATAACATATGTGGTGAGTGTTGAAGTTGGGGTGGTAGTGTCGTGTGGTGAAGTGTGTAGTGAGAGGTGGTGAGGGTGGTGCCTCGTGGTGTTCCTCTGTCTGTGTAGTGTCTCCTGGTGCCGATACATTCATGTGAATCTGCTTGCCAAAGCACATGGGATGGGTAGGCACCCGTTTCTCAAAGTGATGAATATAAGCCATAGCTAAATGAATGGCTTCATCCAAGCCCACCGCGTCCACGTGCAGGTTCATGGATTCAATAAACATTTCATCTACGCCTTGCTCTCCTAACATTTGGCTCATTAGCACCTTCCCTGTTTTGAGCGACAGTTTGTGATGTTCCTGGACTCGCTTCATGGTTTCATACAATCTTTTTATTTGTGTCGAATAGGCTGGGGCACTTGCTAGTTCTGAAGTTTCTTTGTATTCTTGATCATGCTCCTCGTCTGCTTCTTCTTCTTCAGTCTCTTCTTCATCCTCTTCTACTTCTACTACTTCCGGTTGGGTTGGGGCTGAAGTTGTTGTAGTGGGTTGTGGTCCTTGGCTCTGCTCTGCTTCCGTCTCGAGTTAGATTCATTGATTAGCCTAGCGATTTCTTCATCAGTGAGATCATTCAGGGTGTAGCCCTGTGGAAACTCCAGGTCTGAAGGGATTGGAGGGAAAACTAGATCGTGTCCTTCTGCACTGTCTGGGTAAGCGAATTGTAAACGGACGAACACGTCACATTTGTGGAGGGGTCACCTCTGGTGTGGTGGTGGCTCCCCTTGCTTGGGCATATGATAATTGGACTGTACCTCTCATTTTCTTAGATGGAGGGCCTGTTGTTGATAGCCGTCTCTGGAATTCCTGAGCTCTGGACCACACTAGTGCTCTCTGATTATTATTTTTGTTAGCGCAAAATACCCATGAAGCATGTTCTTTTGTTTCTTATTCCATCGTTGATGTGCTAGGTGGATTTGATCTATGATCTAGTGTGGTAAATTGATTGTAAGATCTTTTGTCTCTGCCAAGTACAAGCTGAACCAGATTCTTTTTGGTGGCATAATGAAGCGTTCTTGGGTGGGGAAGGCGAAGTGTTGCATGACTGTTCGTAGGTGGAGGGCGATGGTTGGTGTCATTGCTACCATGTCCTTCAATTTATTGAGATCCTTGTGCTTCATCCTATCGGGAATCATTGTTTCTTTCTCAGTGGGAATATGCATACCTTGCATGTTCAATGCTTCCCTTACTAGGTTAAGGGTCAGTTTGAATCTTTTTAGCTCGTGGCCTGGCGTTAGTGAGGTAGCACAAAAGTACTATCGCCTCCTTTAGCTCTGCTAGGGGTGATGGTACTGATAAGGTAGGAGCAACGCAAGAAATCTGGCTTAGGTAGATGTGCTCGGAAATAGCTATCCAATCCTGCTTTGGTCCATACAGATCGCATGACTTCTGCATTCTGGTACTTCTTGAATTCATGGGCGAAGAAATGGTATCTTCCCCATTTGCCATTAAACTCAATTTCTACCTCCCAAAAGTAGGTGCCTTCTCCCAATGGTGCTGCGACATCACTGAACCAATGTGCGTGTTTTCCCACTTGAGAAGTGTGTCCCTGTGGAGGATCCTGAATGGGAAGTACATGCACTGCTCTAAGTTCTTGAGGCCACTCGGTGAGTTGTGGTTTGAGGAGGAGTGTTTCAATGTCCACAATATGTGCGCTGGACCCAGCCTAGGAACTAGTACGTCCTGCTTCTGCCATTTCACTGCTTGCTTGCTAGTTCTGTGAGAATATACAATCATGCGTTAACATTGTAATGGACAAGATAGAACAATTTTTGTCCCCATTACAACATTAACATGAGGTCAGTGATATGTTAATATATCAGTGAGTGCTCGATGATTGTGTGTGTTGTTAGTGAACAAGTAGTCCTGTGAGCTAAGTAAAAAGATGCAGTGTGAGAAAGATGCAGTTAGTAGATGGAGGTGAATTTACAAATGGGGGTCGGGGGGTTTATTACAAGCTTTGGGCTGCCAAACACTGTGGATGGTTTTTGGTTTTGGTTCTGTGGAGACTCTCGAGGGCTTTGTGAGAGTTTCTACTTAGAAATGAGGCTTTTTAGGGACCCATTTACAAGTGATTCTACTTGTGCTCATGGGTGAATATGTGTTCGTGCGTGATGTATAAGAGTGGGTGTCAGCTCTTCGAGTGAGTGAACCATGTTGTCCAGGGTGTGGTCTCTATGTATCTATTTGAGCCTGCAATCAAGCCTTAGGCACCCAAATTTGTCTTGATTGTGGGCTAGCCTTCATCGGTGTTGAGGTTGTAGCAAGGAATGTCCAAAACCCTCACCACCTTGCATGGAAGCAAGAAGGAAAGCTCAAGAGTGACTCTCCTCTCATCCACCCCTATCTCCCACATGTTCAAGCCATTGGCAACAGCCCCATGCTTTGCCACATGCTTGAAAACAAGGAGAATAGAGGGTCAAGGATCCTTGTCCATGAGGAAAATACAAGCAAATACAACTACTCTACTCATGCAAAGGAGAGACATGCATAGGCACACACACACCACTCTCACACACTCACAAGACACAATACATGTAAATGTAAATAGTCTTCTTGGAGTAAATGAGAGCATCTTCCATTGATAAAGGGTTTTACATGAGAGCACGTCGACCAAAAGCTCCCCTCTTTACAAAAATGAGCTCATATTTATAGGCTAAGCTCTATTCTCCATGTGCCTCTTTGAAAAGTCAAAAAGGTGATTCTCTCTCTAACTGCCAATCTTCTAGGATATTCCAAGATCAAGTATGTAACTACCAAATCCCCAAAACAGACACACGTGGGAATTTTTACGTGGGAATTCCTTAGAAGGGCAACAAGGGTGAAAATATAAAGAGTGTTCTATACTATGGCATAAAGAAATATCAAAAAGTGATCTAGGAGAGTGTTCACATGTGACACTCAAGTATATACAACAAGGGTTATTTTAATGGTCTAGAGAGGGTTCTTATGCACCATAGAGGGTGTGTGCATACCCTACAACCCAACACTCTTCCCCCACTAGACTTTGTCGTCCTCGACAAAGCTAAGAGAAGAGGATCATACATAACTGAAGTGTTCCCAGTTGGAGGCTTTCAAATCTAGAAATCTTCAGGCCTTCAAAAATCTGCAATTCTTCAGTCAATATGCAAGTCTTCAGTCCTTCCTTCAATCTACACCTCTTCAATCTTCAAAGCTGAGCAACACAATCCCCTTGGGGGGCAGTCAGCCCAGCATGCATCCCACTATGTAGTCTTTTGTAAAGCTGGAAATGCCCTCTCAAGAAGCTCCCAAACCTGAAATGACATACAACAAGGAAGTAGTCTGCATCTAACAATAAAATAAACATTCATTCCAAATTTAGTTTCCACTTCAGGGGACATTAAGTCTTATAGGACTGGCTCTTCAAGTCCTTATAATGAGCTTGTCTTTTCCTATCAGAGAGACACACATCCTGAACTTTTTAACCAAGTGCACAACAATCCTCACAAAACAAAGGAAGTGGAAATAAGGGCCACAATCCTAGGATGCATGTTCAGTTTTGCATTTAGCAAAAGATGGATCAATAGTTTGCCCTGAAAATCTGGGGCCAGAGTCATCCCCTTCTTTGTCCTACACGAATTTGAGCAGTTTCTGAGCAAATGAAGATCCTTCATTTTGCACATGCAAAGCTGCCAATCTTCTCAGTAAACAAGTCTTAAATGAGAGCTATATGAGCGTTGTGAAACCAGTGATTTAATTCCCTGGCAAAAAACAATCACTCATACCTTTATGTCTTTCACACTTAAGTATTCAACCTGTATAGCTCATGAAAACAAAATAGCCAAGCTCTAGAACCATTGATGAAACACAATTACACATAGCTCGGTTTCCTAGGAGTTAAGAACATCAAAAATCCAAGAGAAGAGGATGTCTTCAGGCTAGTTGGGTTCTGAAAAATAGAGTAGTCAAATATTAGCTCTCCTGGGTGGGGCATCAAAACCTGCGACTTCAGATATCATTGAAAACATGTATGACACTTAAAACCAAACAACAAGTAAATCATTGAGACACTATAGCATCCCAAACTTGATAGAGGACAAGGTCTTCGGACATATCAAAAAGTATTCTTGCATGAGACACATCTTTCAATATGGGTCTTAGAGGCACCAACAATTTTTCAAAAGAACGGAAACTATTTGTGCACGTGTGGATCCAAACTTTGATCTTAAATTATCTAAGAAGATTTCCATAAGATGGTTAGTGGACACAATTCCCTATTAGAACTCAACATATCAGTGTATCATATCCTGTCAAACCTGTGACACATATCAAGTATCTCAAAATAAGCAGCCCCTGTGCATCTAGACAATTAGACTGTCGTGTAGCAAGCCCCTTGAGTCTGCGTTGCTCTGTAACACCTAGCGAAGAGTCAGGGTGATCATTTAAAATGACAATACCTATATCATGTGAGAGATAGGCCCCCAAATTCAAACGTAAGCCATCTCCAACAAAAATTGCATTACCTATATACACCCTGTAAAAAAAGAGCAATCGGTGATAATAAGAGTGATTCAAATATGCATAGGGTCCAACTTCAATTGTCAAGGTTTTGGTGCAGAGTGTATATGTGACACAAATTTAATAATACAAGCTTGGAGAAATGCATTACACTATGGCTGTTTGCTAGAAAGAGCAAACATTATTCAAGAAACCATGGGCATGAACTTAAAATTTATGCATAGCCATAATCATTTTTATTTTGGAACTTGTTGCAGGACCAAAAGGATCTTGTAGCTCAACCGAGTATCTGCAACAATTATTGGCATGACCAAAGGGACCTTGTAGCTCAACCGAGTACCTGCAACAATCATTGGCATGAAACAGAGACTAAGTTTCCTTTAAGAGGTAGCAGCATGTTTGAAAACAATCCCTGAATAGTGTGGTCACGTGCTGCGACTCACCAAGTGCCTCAGTCACAAGAATTAAAAAACTAGTATCAATGCACCTCCACCTATCATACTTGTGAGTGATTCATTCCAGTCGTCAAATGAGTCTGGTAGAGGCGTTCTCCTAATACTTCATCTTTCATTAGGAAAAATAGATCATTATTCATCAGTCAACTAATCATTTTATATCATGCATAGCATGAGTCATAAGGGATGCTGCAATCAGGCAGAGCCAGCATGAATGGAAAGGTCCCTGAGCTATGGATGCATGATATTGCAAAGAACAGATATTGCTTTCTCAACAATTTTCAGAGCTTCTTATTCGAAACAGAAACATGTGATTATCTTGCATCAGGCACAATTTCAAGGGCATAAACATGTTCTACCTGCAACATGAAGGGCAGACCTAAAACATATGGGTCTTAGAGGCATCAGCAAATTTCCCAAAAGAGCGGAATCTATCAAGTGCCTCTTATCCTATCAAATTTGTGAGTAACATCCCAAGCCATCAAGTATTTCTAAAAGAGCAACCCCTCAAAATCTAGTTTGGTTGCCCAACTTGTAGTGTGCAGGTAGTTAGCCCTTCAAAATTGAGGGCCCCATCGACCTTTGTTTCAACCTGTGATACTCAGGGTAGAGCTCTGGTGAGTAGTTAACTAGAGGATATTTATCTCATATTGTGGGATATCAAAGAGGAACTTGTTGCATCAGAAACATTCATTTTTTCAATGCCTCTTTCTGATACTTTTGAGTTTGGCCAGTTATGGAGTTACCAAAGTTAAACTTAGCATGCACTAACCAAAGAGATATTTCAGATAGGATAGCACCTCCTAGAATTTGACCCTGTTTTGTGCAAAGCTTGTGCACCATCTACTCTCCTGGTTCCTTGTTGGCAGCAACCTGTAAACTTCTATGTCCCGAAAATATCTCACAATGTGTCAGTATCTCTATCACTTATGGCGCAAACTTGTAGGCTAGGTGGGAAGATGCAATGGCCATTTTCATCAGACTCCTTCAGGGCCTTTAAGTGATTTGATGGGAGTACAACATCGATCAACAATCTTCTGAGCCTTGGGGTTTTTTCCTTATAACACCTCTCTAGGTAACCTGATTAGCCTAAACTTCTACAAAGAGCAGAGAACTTTATCAGTACCAACAATTTCAGTCATAACATCTTTCTTAGTATCTGACATAAATGTACTCCTGGAGTGAGAAGCAGAGTTGTGGATATGAGCCATCTGGTTTATTTTTTGTAGACATAAACAGGTGAAGTGTATCACAAAGTGAAGCATGCATGTGACTGGGGTATGGAAGTATGGGGGCAAATCATCCTATGCACTTCATCATAAAGCATTCCCAAAAATCGAGCCTTAATGCAAGGTCGTTTCTTGTGTGGCTGGAAGTTCTAAACCATCCCCAAGGAGAACAGTTACGATTACCCTAAAACTTTCCAAGTCATGTCAAATCTTTTGAAAGTCAAAGAAACACCAAAGTGAGAGAACTTGCATTTATTTAGAAAACATCGATACTCAAAACTTAGCTTCCTTAGAGTCCGCATAAAAACCTAGAGATCAATCCACCCTAAGATGCACAGATTCCTTTAGTTGGTTTGATAAGATCCTTCATTGCCAAATTCAATTAAAGTTAGTGCCCCTACTTTTTGTTTGCACATCTATCAAATGTTGCACCAAGAATGCTTCAGATGCCTCTTTAGAGAGAACCCTGAGTGAGCTATTCATACCATAACCAATGAGAACACCAAGAAATGGAGTATTTAGATCATCTTCAGCTGTCACACTGATGTTTATTATGATTGTGAATATGACTATCATAGACAATTTAGAATTATTATCAGAAGCTATCACACTCTTCAGCAGTATCAAATAGGCAACCGGAGCTACCTTCAGACCTGGAATGTAAGTAGAGAACATCACAGGATATGGCTCATCGTGTGTGTCAAAACAAGTCTGATAAGTATTCTAGCAAAATTGGTAGCCACTTCGATGAACTCAAGCAACGATGCTATCGTTCCTTCATGTGGCATCAAAAGGTGTGGACTTAATCCCCAAACCATGATGTACTCTACCCCTAAGACCTTCAAACCTATGATGAAGGAAACATCAACAAAAATCCAATGGTCATCCAATGGGGCACAAAATTCTGTCGATGTTGTGCCCCAATGGTCATCCCAACTAACTTTACAGAACAACCCTAAACCTTCTCATAAAAAAACTTGCAACAGTGGAGAAGTCATCATCAAAGTGGAGTAGGTGATCAAGACCTTCACACATCAAAGGTTTGTGTTTCCAGTGGCTTACAAATATTAGGCCACAAAGTAACAACCTGCCAATAGTCCTTGATGCATTTTTCATATGAATCAAAGAGGAAATTATCAAAGAAATCTGATGATTGCTAACATGCGCACAAACCCAATTACGCACAAACCCAATTACGTACAAGCCAACTTGTTATTATAGGGAAAATTTTAGGATAAAAATGGATAGAACATTACATTCCAGTCCCATTACCCATTGTACATGCGAGAGCGTACTAAAATAGGAACAAAATGACTTTGAAAATCGATAGATAGTACATATCAGTGCCGAGTCCTCCCTGCACCGTCACCAAAAAGATTATAGAGATTCCGAAATTTCAACATAATAGCTTTCACACAAGAGAATGAAGTTGGTAAAGCCGCGAACCTCTACACAGGATACATGGGGAATAACACATCAAGTTTGTGCCTTGGAGCAGCAGAAGCCCACAGAGAGAGTTGATCTTAGCTTACCTATCCATGAAGGGCTTCGATACATTGGGGGAAGAGATGAGGAGCTCCACCCCCACATGCAAAAGACAAAAATAGGAAAGAGGGGGAGCTTATGGAAAGCTCAATCCCACTACAAAGCATGCGACTAGGCATGATCTTGGCATAAAAACATAAAAGATTGCCATGGCACTTGAAGCGCAACAATAATCCAGCCAAGAAGAGAGAGCCTTTGGCTACACAACCCCGTTAGAATCTAAATCTTTTGAGAGAGGGCCAAGAAATTTTTTTTTCTCCCTTTGCAGCTGAGAAGAATAATGGGCACACAAACCTCAACCCACAGTATGGAGGAGGCAAGCATGAGGGTGTATGAAAGCTCCACTTGTCAAGAGCTTCGGTAGCCATTACACAGATAATCATTGATCAATGGGTTGTGTGGGATGTTCCATCCATGCACAAGGAAGTGAGAGCAAAAGGACCCCTGTGCGCAAAGACTTGAGTAAACAGTATTTGGTCGTCGCTAGAAGCACAATCCTATCAACAGGGCGAATTCGAGCACGAAAGCTTAACTCCAGCAGAGAAATAGGGAAGTCCTGTGCCAAGGTGGAGAGCAGGTCACATCTCGAGCACGAACGAGCAAAGTGGAAGCAAGAGAAAGGCACAAAGAAAATGCTCTGTGTCATAAAATAAAAGGGCTCGACAGAGCTCCTGAGCTTCAACCCTCCATGGCCGTAGTATGCACAGGGGATTGATTACACAACCGCACACAGAAGACTAATCAGAAGTGGGTGTAATTGCCAAGACGGAGATCTTAAAAAAAAATGCTGAGCATTTTTGAGGTGATTTTGAGATGTGGGGAAGGTCCTGAGTTGCGTTCAGGGCATGCGATAGAAGGCACAGGGGAGAACATGGCTCAACCCACATGCTAATGTGTGCAGAAGGAAGCCATGGCTTCGCCTTCCCCGCTCCTACCACTCATACGAAAAAGGGGAATGCACAAGAGGCTTTGGCGTGTATGGTAAGAGAGGGACCTGCCCCCATTGATTAAGAGAGAGAAAAACATACTCCCAGTCCCCCATCACCTGCGATCACACACTTGTCAGTGAGAAGACATTGTTCATGTCACACCTTTTCCCATGGGTGTGAATGCGTGGGTTCAAAGAATGAGGCAAATCGGATTCGAGCTCAAACTATTAACCGTTCATCCCCCCATTGAAATAAAAACTTTCTTTTGCGTTTTGAATTTGTATTGATGTGGAGAGATATCAATCCAAAGATAATGTTACATATTCAAATTTTATTTGGTTTTTCTTGAAATGGATGAGAGGGAGGGTCAGGAGAATGTAACTACCCACCCCCCTCTCCAAAAAAGCACCAAATTCAAGAAACGTCAGCATGGGGTTGATGCCCAGATGTGAGTGGTTGTATGGAAGTGTGTGTATGTGTATGAGAAAGAGAGAAGGGGGTTAGGGGGTTTTTTTGTGCAACAACCAAAATAAACTGAAATTACACTACAAAAGCAAGAAAATGGGGAGCAATTGGCCCAAAGGAAGGTGAAAGTGCCATGCACAAACTCAAATCCTACGCAAATGAGCAAAAACATTGCAAACACAATACTTTACCACATGTTCTTGAGCTCTCCAAATGATGAAAGGCCGACCATCCCCGGCAACGGCGCCGAAAAGTGTTGAGGTTATAGCAAGGAATGTCCAAAACCCTCACCACCTTGCATGGAAGCAAGAAGGAAAGCTCAAGAGTGACTCTCCTCTCATCCACCCCTATCTCCCACATGTTCAACCCATTGGCAACAGCCCCATGCTTTTCCACATGCTTGAAAACAAGGAGAGTAGAGCGTCAAGGATCCTTGTCCATGAGGAAAATACAAGCAAATACAACTACTCTACTCATGCAAAGGAGAGACATGCATAGGCACACACACACCACTCTCACACACTCACAAGACACAATACATGTAAATGTAAATAGTCTTCTTGGAGTAAATGAGAGCATCTTCCATTGATAAAGGATTTTACATGAGAGCATGTCGACCAAAAGCTCCCCTCTTTACAAAAATGAGCTCATATTTATAGGCTAAGCTCTATTCCCCATGTGCCTCTTTGAAAAATAAAAAAGGTGATTCTCTCTCTAACTGCCAATCTTCTAGGATATTCCAAGATCAAGTATATAACTACCAAATCCCCAAAAAAGACATGCGTGGGAATTTTTATGTGGGAATTCCTTAGAAGGGCAAGAAGGGTGAAAATATAAAGAGTGTTCTATACTATGGCATAAAGAAATATTAAAAAGTGATCTAGGAGAGTGTTCACATGTGACACTCAAGTATATACAACAAGGGTTATTTTAATGGTCTAGAGAGGGTTCTTATGCACCATAGAGGGTGTGTGCATACCCTACAGCCCAACAATCGGCTTCTTGGGTACCCAGATAGACTTCACTTTCACAGAAGAATTTCTGGAAGACTTCTTATTAGTGTCGTGTCGTTGATCACTAATAGGAAGTTGAGCCAGTTGTTGTGGCTTGACCGCAAAAGGATGCTTGTCTTTCCGCACCCACACTTGTTTTGATGGTTGAGACACCATGCTTCGTATTTTCTTTTGGCCTCGAGCATAAGTCGTCTGCTTCTTTTGCGTCTGATCTGCCTTTGGTTGCTTCATCCCTGTGGCTTTTGGAAAAGAAGGAAGTTCCATCGTATCCTTGACTTCTTTGTTGAGATAATCATCCCTCTGCATCACATAGTTTTGGACAAGAATAACATGGTCATCTTCATGTGTACTCCTGGAAGGACCAAGAGTTTGTGCCTTTCCTAGTTCCTTGAGTGCTTCATTCTCTAATTCAAGTGTAATGCGATTCCGATTTACCTAGACCTGAAGAAGTCCACTTCTTAGGTTTATGTTGACTGCATGATCATAGATCCAGTCTTGACCCAAGACAAGAGGCTCATTGAGATCCTCATCTTGACACACTAGTACTTTAACTGTCAGTAAAACATCTTGAAGGTAGAGGGGAAGTTCCACCTCGCCCATGCAAGGGGTTTCCACACCTCCCAACCCTATGAGATATGCTTCCACAGGATTGACGTTTAAGTTCAATTCTTGACAGTAAGAAAGTTTAACAGCACTAGTGAATGCACCTGAGTCAATCAAGGCCCTTACAGTCTTTGCACTCTTTCCTTGTCCTATCTCTAATGTTACAAAAGGACGTCGGTCAATTATTCTATGAGAGCTAATATCTGAAACTTCACACATAGCCATATGATATCCTTGAGCTGCATAGGCATCTATCCTAGGCTGATCTCTACCCTGTCTTCTCAACTTCATTCTTCATATGCATTCCAATGCTTCTGCCTGTGCCTCTTCTCGAATTCGCTTTTCCTCTTCTTTACGTTTCTTTGCAGTATTAAGTCGATTTAACATCTCCTCCGTGAGGGGTTCTTGGTATAATTTGACTCTGCATCCGCTGATGTAACTAGGAAGAACATCACCCTCCAGTGTAGCTAGCTGAACTACTCCACTCGTTGAGATCCTATTTATGATCATAGGTCCATAACCTCTCTTCTCTAGTTTCTGTGCATGTTGCTTCAAGGTGTAGACCAAAACTAGGTCTCCTGCTTTTAAGCCCTTATCCTTCACATGTATGTCGAAATATGCTTTTTGCCTCTTCTTGGCTGCATAAATTCCTGCTACAGCTCTCAATCGTGTTTCACCTAATCGTTCAAGATCAAAGATCCTTGAAGAGAGTTCATGACCTGTCCAATCGTGCTCTTGTGCTACTTTCAATGTAGGTATCAAGAAGTCCAATGGTAGCACAACATTTTGGCCAAACGCCATCTGAAAGGGAGTGGCTTGGAGTACCGTTTTATAAGCAACTCTATAAGCCCAAACAACATGGTGTAACTGTTTGTCCCAATCAGAGCGTTTATTATTCACTAATTTGGTGAGCACATTGCATAGAATTTTATTTGTGCTCTCAGCCTGGCCATTAGCTTGTGGGTGATAGGGGGTAGACTTCTTGTGTATAACCAAGAATTCTTGGAGCATATTTTCAATAACTTCATTCAAGAAGTGAGTCCCTCTATCACTTACTAGCTCTATAGGTAGCCCGTATCTAGTGAACACATTCTCAAATAAGAACTTAGCTGTAATTTGAGCATCGTTCTTCGTTGTGGCGTTCACTTCTACCCACTTGGTTAAATAGTCAGTGGACACGATGATATATTTAGCATGTGAACCCTTAACATGGTGATTAATAGGACCTACAAAGTCTATTCCTTACTTAGAGAATGCACGTCCACCCATCATAGGTTTCAACAACATCTCATCTTTGCGTATAGGATACTGAGTTCGCTGACAAACATCACACCTCTTCACGTAGGTATGTGCATCCATGTGAAGGGTTGGCCACCAGAGACCTGCAAATAGTATAACCTTGATCACCCGATCTGGTCCAAACTGTCCTCCTACTACACCCTGGTGAGCAGTTTCCAAGATTTTAAGATATTCACTCTCATGGACACACAGTCTAAGGTAACCATCTTTGCCACGCTTGTATAAACTATCACCAATAAGTGAGTAGTCTAGGGCTTCTTGTTCTAAACTTCTTTGCCTCGTCAGAGTCATATCTCGAGGGAATGTTTTCGTCCTTAAGAAGTCTACTAGTGTTCACTCCAATCTGGCACTATGGACACTTGATAAAGAGTGGCATGCTCCACAGGTGGTTTAGTGCGACAGGTCGGGCATTCCTTGCACAATTTATGGACATCAGCTTCCATAGTTGGCCAATGCACTCCGAGTCTCCTTAGTGTCTGTAGGGTCCGTTGCTTTGAGTACTCTCACTATCAGTGAGAATATGCGTAGCACCATCAATCTCCATGCAAAGATCCATCAATAGTTGTCTTAACCATATACACTCCACTATGGTTGTGAAAATTGCCCTGTACTCAGCTTCACAACTCGATGTCGCCACTGTAGGTTACTTCTTACTCAACCAAGATATGCATGAGTCTCCAAGAAAAAAGCAATTACCACTATTGGACATGCGAGTATCATAACAACAAGCCCAATCACTATCTGTAAAAGTAGGCAAGCAAATAGTGATTGGGCTGGTTGTTATGATACTCACATGTGCACTAGTGGTAATTTCTTTTTCCTTGGAGACTCTGTAAAAGCATGCAAGCAGTCCCAGTTCACTAGCCTAATGGTTGGGCCTCCTGCCTCTTGAGGGGGGGCTGAACGTTCAACCCCTGGCAGCAACATGTAAAGGGATAGTGTATCTTGGAAAGATTGTTGCATGTGGCTGAGGTGCCACCGTTTGTCCATCCCCACAGTAGTTGTGACCACCGTCTAACCCAATCTTGTAAACCCCTGTTCTTGTGGGATAAGGGGGATCCCATGGGTACTATGCCCTTCCTTGTACAGTTGCAATTTCAAAGTTAAACTGAAGGGGAGCAGGCCTCGACCCAACCTCCATTAAAAAAAAAAGCATGCAAGCATGGCTGAACATCTCTGCCATAAAAGAGACCTAAGCTCAAAGTGCCTCTAAGATATCAAAACACACATTTTACCGCTTGCCAATGCTTAGTGCTAGGGCTATGCATGAATCTACTCAACTCAAAAACTACATACTATATATCCGGTCTTGTGTTGCATCTCACAAATTGCTTATAAAGAGGTGTCAAATGCATCACTGGAATCGTTGACTGAGAACCTGAACCCTGACTCAACTGGTGTGGAAATTGGCTTGCAATCCTCAAAGTCAAAGCACTGAAGTAGTTTTTCAACATACTTTGCTTGATGCATAACAATTCCCCCCTCAATGGATACAAACTGGATGTCAAGATAGTAGCTCAAAAGACCAAGATAAGTGGCATCAAAAGTATGGTGCAAATCAGCCATAAGAATGTCAAGTTTTGCATCACATGAACCAGTCAAGAGTATTTCATGGACATAAAGAACAAGCACTATAAGATCAACCCCATTTTTGCGTGCATAGAGTGTGCTTTCAATCGGACTACATGTGAAGCCAAGAGCAATCAAATGCTTATGGATTTTGTCATACCATGCACGTGGAGGTTGCTTGAGGCCATACAAGGCTTTATGCAAGCAACAAACCATATGCTCTTTCCCTTTCATAGCAAATCTAGGAGGTTGCTTCACATAAACCTCTTCTTGCAAATCACCATTCAAGAAGGCTGTTTTTATGTCCAATTGATGCACTTTCCAACCTCGATGGGTAGCCAATGGAACCACGATACGAATGGTAGTCATGCGTGAAGTAGGTGCAAATGTTTCCTCATAATCAATGCCATATTGTTGCACATATGATTTGGCAACTAATCTAGCCTTGTCGCGATCAAGGCTACCATAAGATTTTCTCTTAATCTTATAAACCTACTTTGTACCAATGGGATTCTTTCCTTTTGGCAATTCACACAACTCCAAAGTACCATTCCTATGTATGGAATCCATTTCTGATTGCATAGCACTCATCCATTGTGGATCATCACATGCATCTTCAAAAGAAAGTGGCTCTTCATTACATGATGTAGCAATAAGAGAATAATCCACAAAATTACTTGATGCATGGTGAGAGCTTGATCTTGTTCTACCAAGTAAAGGTGCACTCAATTTGCTATCCTGCAAAGTTTGTTTCAGCCACTTTGGCATAGATTGTGCACTCTCGATAGACATGCGTTCATTATGTAATACATCTTCAATACGTACATCATGCATGGGCTGAATTTCATGCTCATTTTTAGCCATAGTTTGATGCAAATGTTCAGCCATAGGTGGCTAGAAATTTCCAGCATTTTTGAGAATTTTTGGTTGAAAATTTTCAGCCATGTTTGGCTGGAAATTTTCAACCCTTTGAACCTCAGTTGGGTGGTCTACATGGCCATAGTCAAGCGCACCTCAAGTGTCGCGATATCTGGCAAGTGTCGAATGTCATGATCACTCAGGTGTCGAGTGTCGCCAACGGTAGGTGTCATGTGGCCAAGTGTCACGATATTCCTCAGGCATTGAGTGTCATCTAGTCCAAGTGTCGTGATAATTCCCAAGTGTCATGTATTGTTTAGTTCAGATATCGTGTATCATGGCAAGGTAACTATCGTGTATCATCTGCTTCCGAGTATCAGTGATACTTATTAAGTGTCTTGTGTCACCTGTTCTTAAGCACTCCCTGAGAGGTTGTGTTTCCCTATTTTAAACCCTAGAGCCCTGAACTGGCATAACTTTCTCATACGAAATCCGTTTGCAGTGATTTTGGGTTTGTTGGAAAGCTCGTGGGGAGTACAAAAAAAAACACTGATTGGTTATGGTAAAATTAATATGCAGATTATTAGATATAGTATTTTGAAGTTGACCCTCAGATGGACTAGGAAACCAAGGAGTTCTAAAGGATTTTGAGCAATACAAGGGGAAATGTTGGACTTGTAGACAAAGCTTATGAACCTAAGATCTGGCAGACACATAGGCAAGGATAGGCAACACATTAGATCATCTGAGGCTAGTGTCAACCATACAGCTAAGTCTTGGGCACAACAACTAAGTGGTTATCCCTATGTGCTAAATTTCGACAAAGTGACTCAGAAATATCCTTCAACATGGAAACACTAGAAGAAATAGGGGGCCATAGCGATGCCCCCGAATTTAAAAAAAAACAAGAATCATCACTTATGTGACGCTATCGTCGCATAGGCGAGGGTCGTGTTTTTGTTTTTTTTTTAACGCTAAAACTATGCATCGCAAATAGCGTCACTAATTAGCGACACTATTTGCGACGTTGGCAAACTGTGAAGATTTAGCATTGCATAAGCGACTTCGTGTGTTCCAAAGCATTGCATAAGCGACACTCTAGAATGTTAAAAAATTTTTTTGATTTCTCTTGGCACATTTGTGCCGGGATTCGGACGCACAAGAGAAAGAGAGAGACAGAGAGAGAGAGAGAGAGAGAGAGAGAGAGAGAGAGAGAGAGAGAGAGAGAGAGAGAGAGAGAGAGAGAGAGAGAGAGAGAGAGAGAGAGAGAGAGAGAGAGAGAGAGAGAGAGAGAAAGAGAGAGCGCACTCGTTGAAACTAGGTATCAATGCACACACACATACATATGCATACACACACATATACACACATAGACACACACACATACACATAGACACACACACATACACACACATACACACATATACACATATACACACACACACACATACACACATAATGATGCATACACACACATATACATGCATACACACACACATACATGCACACACACATACATGCACACACACATATATGCATACACACACATATGCAAACATAATGCACATGCATACATACACATACATAATGCATACACACACATATGCATAGATAATGCATACATAATGCATACACACACATACACACACATATGCATACATACATGCATACACATACACACATAGACACATACACATACATAGACACATACACACACATAAACACATACACACTCATAGACACACACACATACACATAGACACACACACACACATACACACACATATAGACACACACATACACACATAGACACATACACACATAATGATGCATACACACACATACACATGCATACACATGCATACACATGCATACACATGCATACACATGCATACACATGCATACACACATACACACACATACACGCACACACATACACACACACATACACACATACACACACATATATGCATACACACACATAGAGAGACATACACACACATACACATACATGCATACATATGCATACATAATGCATATGCATATGCATACATAATGCATATGCATACATAATGCATATGCATACGCATACATAATGGATATGCATATGCATACATAATGCATATGCATATGCATACATAATGCATATGCATATGCATACATAATGCATATGCATATGCATACATAATGCATATGCATATGCATATGCATACATACATACTTACATGCATACACACACAATTGCATACATAATGCACATGCATACATACACATACATAATGCATACACACACATATACACACATATGCATACATACATGCATACACATACAGACATAGCCAAATACACAGACATAGACACATACACACACATAAACACATACACACTCATAGACACACACACATACACATAGACACACACACACACACATACACACACATATATAGACACACACATACACACATAGACACATACACCCATAATGATGCATACACACACATACACATGCATACACACATACACACACACATACATGCACACACATACACACACATACACACACATACAGACATACACACACATATATGCATACACACACATAGAGAGACATACACAGACATACACATACATGCATACATAATGCATATGCATATGCATACATAATGCATATGCATATGCATAAATACATACTTACATGCATACACACACATGCATACATAATGCACATGCATACATAATGCACATGCATATATACACATACATAATGCATACACACACATATGCATACATAATGCATACACACACATACACACACATATGCATACATACATGCATAAACATACACACATACACACATACACACATACACACACATAAACACATGAATATCGTGACACTTGGCCAGACGATACCAGGATATCGTGACACTTGGATATGGGAGATGTCGTGACACTTGGCCCTCACGACACACGATACTTGAGAGGTAATGCGACAGTTGGAGTAGGCAACACTTGACACCTAAGGAATGTCGCGACACTTGGATGTCGCAGATATCGCAACACTTGGAGGTCATAGATATCGAGAAACTTGATATCTACCAAATATCGCAACACGGGAATTCAAGTATCACGACACTTGAACTCAATCGATCACGACACTTGGATTTTTTGGAGTCCAATTTCAGAAATTTTTGCAAATATGAGTACCTTGTGTCCTCCTTGTCACTCGTATGTGCCTGTAGGTGCAAAATCTATCTTTCAACCCACGATACCACACTCACAACACTTGGCGTAGGTTGTGTCACATCCGAAACTGATCACTCCATTTTTTAGGTATTTTGGTAGTATTTCTTTAGCGCTTTAGTTGTGCATCCCCTCTAAGCTTCTTGCTCGCATCCACAGATGAAAAATGAGGTGAATGTACTCTAGAAAATGGAAGAAACTGAGAAGATGAAGGTGGGTGGTGATGATGCTGAGGATGAAGATGGAGAAAAAATCAGAAACTCAACTAAAAATGATGACTTTTTTACCTTCGAACATCGCCACTCTATGTCTTACCATCACACGCTTGTGCTCCAAGCTCTCTCGCCCAGCAACGGTGCCAAATTTGGTGTCACTCTAGCACAATGGCAAGTACCAACGTGAGGAGTGTCACCTCATAAATGTTAATCCACGGAGATGTGAGGACTAGTATGAAGACTATGAGCAAGTGATGGCACAAGTGCATGAGTGAAAGCACACAAACATGCACACACATACACACACGTGCACAAGGTAAGAGCAAAGAGTCGAACAATGGAAAGCTTTGATTACAAAGGGAATCTCTTACAAAGCTCAAATCTACAATAGGCTAACCTAAAAAATGAGCTCTCCAACCCTTTTTATAGTTTTTTGAGTGGTTTTGGCCCTGTCCAAACTTGGTGTCTGGCCTAATTAAAAATTAGGTTCGAGGGCTTATTTGGGGGCTCAAATGGAGTCTAAAAATTATGAAAATTGGTAGAGTGATGCTTCTAATACCCCTCAAGCTTGAGAACTCCTCAGCTTGAACAAAATGGAGTTAGAAAAATGAAAAATGGTATTTACAATGGTTTTTAGTGATAAAAATCACTATTTTTATAGGGATTTCTTCTAAAAATTTGACATGTGCTTCTTGGAGCTTCCAACATGATCCTTCTTCTTGTGTGTCCACTTTCGTGATGAACTTCCATGCTTGTGCTTGACCTTGAGTGTTAACAACATCATATTCAGATTGCATAGCACCCATCCAATTTTTTGAATTTTGTGCTTCATCAAATGAAACAGGCTCATTCTCATCATAGAGACTAGACACAACCATAACATAGCAATCTGATACAAAACTTCCTCTTTTCCCCTTTTTCACCTTAGTTTCTACAAAATGTGCACATAAAGGAGGGTTCACTTGGACCTTCCATAACACTTTAAAAGCCCTAAAAACACTTCAAAAAGAACTTTTTGCAACCTACATTTAACTTTTCTTAGAAGATCATTGTGAACAACCTATTTGTGCACTACCTGTCCATCCATATCTTTGGCCACTTGTGCACCACCTATACACCACTTTGCCTAGTCACCAATGTTTAGCTATCGTTGGTACAACTACCCAGATTTATGTAATTATTAAAATTTTGATAATTTTGTAAATTGTAATTGTAGATACCCCTAGAACTTTCAAAGACTATTAACCATCATTTAGTGATGTAATTGCTTAAGGGAGAATAAAGTGATCCCATATATATATGTATGTATATATATATATATATATATATATATATATATATATATATATATATATATATATATATATATATATATATATATATATATATATATATATATATATATATACCTCATATTCTATAATAGAGGCAAGAATGATAGAAGAGAATCAGAGATAGGAAGAAAGTAGGTGAAAGTTGAAGGGGAAATACCATACTCGTTGCTAACACAACTGTTAGAGTTATAGGTAACTTTCAAAGCAACTAAGTTGTAAGCAGATGACATAGAAGGATGGCCAGCCAAAGAAGAATCAGACAAGGAACAAGATAGACAACCCTGATATTAAAGTGTGATGTCAGGCCTTTTGGATTCTGTTTGCATTAAATAGCTTGAAGAAAATCAGACTGTACTATGAAGGTATTTTGGTGTAGTATTTGAGATAGAGTCCCAGGATGAAATAAAAATTGAAGAAGAAGATGAGTTTTCGTGGATACTTGCTGACAAAGAGTGGAAGAATCGGTAAGTTCTAATTTGTATGGCGATCCCAATGCATCAAATTAGTGGAATGTAGTTTAATTGGTTTAGCAAAAAAATTGATGATGACCTTGATATGCCTGTTTGTCTTTTTGATACATAGTATGAATTGCTAGAAGGAAATCTGGATGATGAAAGAAAATGTCATGTGTTCTAGGCTACCCTTGGAGGAGAAGTTGTTCGTCAGTTAACAAAATTTGCTTCCAATCATTTTACTATGTATGATGCTCTGAGGACAACATTCCTAAGGAGATTTTGGAAGGCTAAAGCTACAGGTCAGTTGTTTATATGCTTGCAGTATATCATGTAGCAATTGACTCAAAAAATTGTGGAATATGGTTCCCTATTCTGAATTACTTTGTGATAAATTCTAAAAGTGGAGCACACTCCTAAAGATGTGGTATGTGGCTAGTTTATGGATGGGTGAACTCCATTACTAAAAGGAAAAAACTGCCTTTTCACATTAGATGGTAATAGAACATTGGATCAGATCATAGATGCTACATAGTAATTGGAATGAAATCTCAAGGTTGCCAATCCTATTTGGGAACATTCTCCAGAGGCCATACACCAGGTTAACACAAATACGTTGGTAGTTATTGATCTGTATAGGTTGTTGTATTGTAATAAATGTAGGAATCTGGGCCATGTAGCGGCCAATTGTGCATTAAATTAGATGTGTTGTGTTATTTGTAATATGATGAATCATAGTGTAAATCACTATAGATATAATACTCATAGTCAAGCTATAACTACTAGTCATATTCAACCAAAACCCAGACCCAATGGGCAATGCTATTCATCCCCGTCTATACATAATGTCCAATTCAATCATTCTAGTAATTCCATAAATATGCCAGAGCTTGCTTTTTCAACTAATAGGGGACAAAATCAGGCAAATTATCAAGGCTATGGGCGAGGATGCAGAGCTTTTAATCGATACCATAGGAATGAAGGAGAGTATTGTTGGATGTGTGTAGAAGTGCGAGAGACACACAAGAAGCACACACAAGGAGCACAAACACAACAAGACACACGAAGAAGATGATGGCTGGAATAGCTCTCTCTATTAATGATGAACTAAACTAAAGTAAGAGCTGAATAATATCCCTAAGTACAAAGTACCACCACATATGAGAGTATCAAGTATATGGTAACATGGGGAAAAAACCTCTAGCCAACACTAGAGCAAAAAGTGCCCATGTATAGGGAAAAGGTTCACATCAGAGCTACTTGAGGAACACATAAGTGTTACAAACCCCCCAGGAGTGAATGATGTGAACACATACAGGGAGTGATAGATCAACCCCCACAAGGTAATAAGCCTAAGGCTTTGCGAAAAGCTTCAAACTTTTCTCGTGGAAGAACTTTGGTGAATATGTCTACCACATTATCATGTGTAGGCACATATGCCAAATCAATATCTCCTACATGAAGGCGCTCTCTCACATAGGGATAATGCACCTCAATATGTTTGGTCCGTGCGTGAAACAGTGGGTTTCGTGCAACAACCAAAGAACTCTGACTATCAATGAGAATATGCATAGCAGCATCAATCTCCATGCAAAGATCCATCAATAGGCATCTTAACCATATACACTCCACTGTGGCTGTGAGAATTTCCCTCTACTCAGCTTCACAACTCAATGTTGCCATTGTAGGTTGCTTCTTACTCAACCAAGATATGCATGAGTCTCCAAGAAAAAAGCAATTACCACTAGTGGACACGCGAGTATCATAACAACAAGCCCAATCACTATCTGTAAAAGCAGGCAAGCAGATAGTGATTGGGTTGGTTGTTATGATACTCGCATGTCCACTAGTGGTAATTGCTTTTTCCTTGGAGACTCTGTAAAAGCATGCAAGCAGCCCTAGTTCACTAGCCTAGTGGTTGGGCCTCCCGCCTCTTGAGGGGAGGCCGAGGGTTCAACCCTTGGCAACAACATGTAAAGGGATAGTGTATCTTGGAAAGATTGTTGCATGTGGCTGAGGTGCCACCGTTTGTCCATCCCCACAGTAGTTGTGACCACCGTTTAACCCAATCTTGTAAACCCCTGTTCTTGTGGGATAAGGGGGATCCCATGAGTACTATGCCCTTCCTTGTATAGTTGCAATTTCAAAGTTAAACTCAGGGGGAGCAGGCCTCGGCCCAACCTCCATTAAAAAAAAAAGCATCCTAGCATGACTGAACATCTCTGCCATAAAAGAGACCTAAGCTCAAAGTGCCTCTGAGATATCGAAACACACATGTTACCGCTTGCCAATGCTTAGTGCTAGGGCTATGCATGAATCTACTCAACTCGAAAACTGCATACTATATATCCAGCCTTGTTTTGCATGCATATATAAGACATCTCACAACTTGCTTATAAAGAGAAGTGTCAAATGCATCCCTAGAATCCTTGACTGAGAACCTAAACCCTATCTCAACTACTGTGGAAACTCGCTTGCAATCCTCAAAGTCAAAGCGCTGAAGTAGTTTTTCAACATGCTTTGCTTGATGCATAACAATTCCCCCCTCAACGGATACAAACTGGATGTCAACATAGTAGCTCAAAAGATCAAGATAAGTGGCATCAAAAGTATGGTGCAAATCAGCGATAAAAATGTCAAGTTTTGCATCACATGACCCAGTCAAGAGTATGGCATGGACATAAAGAACAAGCACTATAAGATTAGCCCCATTTTTGCATGCATAGAGTGTGCTTTCAATCGGACTACATGTGAAGCCAAGAGCAATCAAGTGCTTATGGATTTTTTCATACCATGCACGTGGAGCTTGCTTGAGGCCATACAAGGCTTTATGCAAGGGACAAACCATATGCTCTTTCCCTTTCATAGCAAATCCACGAGGTTGCTTCACATAAACCTCTTCTTGCAAATCATCATTCAAGAAGGCTCTTTTTATGTCCAATTGATGCACTTTCCAACCTCGATGGGCGGCCAATGCAACCACGATACGAATGGTAGTCATGTGTGAAGTAGGTGCAAGTGTTTCCTCATAATCAATGCCATATTGTTGCCCATATCCTTTGTCAACCAATCTAGCCTTGTAGCGATCAATGCTACCATAAGATTTTCTCTTAATCTTATAAACCCACTTTATACCAATGGCATTCTTTCCTTTTGGCAATTCACACAACTCCAAAGTACCATTCCTATGTATGGAATCCATTTCTGATTACATAGCACTCATCCATTGTGGATCATCACATGCATCTTCAAAAGAAAGTGGCTCTTCATTACATGCTGTAGGAATAAGAGAATAATCCACAAAATTACTTGATGCATGGTGAGAGCTTGATCTTGTTCTACCAAGTAAAGGTGCACTCAATTTGCTGTCCTGCAAAGTTTGTTTCAGCCACTTTGGCATAGATTGTGCACTCTCGATAGACATGTGTTCATTATGTAATACATCTTCAATACGTACATCATGCGTGGGCTGAATTTCATGCTCATTTTCAGCCATATTTTGATGCAAATGTTCAACCATATGTGGCTAGAAATTTCCAGTAGTTTTGAGAATTTTTGGTTGAAAAATTTCAGCCACGTTTGGTTGGAAATTTTCAACCCTTTGAACCTCAGTTGGGTGGTCTACATGGCCATAGTCAAGCGCACCATTTTGGAACAAAGGCATAAGTGTAGCGAACACATCTTGTGAGCTAACTATTGGGAGTTTTCTGCATTCAAGTAGAGGGAAAACTGAATTTGCAGCAATACCACATCTCAACTCATAATAATTATGTTCATCAATGGATGGTACAAACGATATCCCCTTTTTTTAGCACTATAACTAACAAATATACATTTCTTTGCCTTGTCATCAAGTTTGTGATGTTGTTGTGATGGCACAAGAGCATATGCCAAACAACCAAACACACGCATATGACTAACCATAGGCTTATGACCATTCCAAGCCTCATAAGGAGTGATGAATCTTAATGCTTTTGTAGGGCAGCAATTCAACACATAGTTTGCACACATGACCACTTCCATCCAAAACGTATTGGGGAGATGCTTTCCTTTAACCATACATCGTGCCATTTCAAGAAGAGTTCTATTTTTACGCTCGACAACACCATTTTGTTGAGGTGTATATGGCACCGCACATTGGTGTTAAATACCTCTTTCATGAAGAAAAGCATTAAACTCATGTGACATGTATTCACTGCCACGATCCATGCGTAGAGTCAAAAGCTTTTGTGAAAAAAATTTTCAGCCATAGCTAAAAATGATTTGAAGCAAGAAAATACCTCATTCTTTGCTTTAATAGGATACACCCATGTATGACGAGTAGCATCATCAATGAAGGTAACAAAATATACATGCTTCCTAAAAGATGGAGTCTTGTCGGGACCACATACATCACCATGAACAAGCTGCAATTTTTTTGTAGTGTGTGTGTGACTATCTTTTGGAAAAGAAGCACAATGTATTTTTCCAAGAATGCAACCTTCACATGCATACTTTTCAATGGACTCAAGTGTAGGCAAGCAAATAACCATGTCCTTCTTTTGCAAGTAAAGCAAACTATTGAAGTTCAAGTGACCAAAATGAGCATGCCAAAGCTCCATTTCAGCCATGGAAGAAGTATGAGCAACCAAGGCATTCGAGGCAGCCCTCTTGTATGTATCCATGTGATACAAACCATTACATAATGTACCGGACATCACGATAACATCACCATTGCTGAAATCATGAACCATACACTTATCATCAACAAAGTGTACATGAAGTCTAGCTTTGGCAATCAACGAAACTGAAATTAAGTTCTTCTTTATACCGGGCACATACAATGCATTTTTCAAGAGAATCACACCTCCATTTGAAGCCATAAGCTCAATTTCTCCTACTCCAATGATAGGATAAGAGGCATTGTTTGCAGAGACCACATGTCCTCCTTTGGGTGCATCTTTCAAAGAGGCAAAAAATCTTTTGCATGATGTTATGTGCTTTGAAGCAACACTATCAAAGAACCAATCGGAATCAGCCTCACTCACAACCATAAATTTAGAATGCAAATAAGCATCATAATGACATGTAACAACACATGCCCAAAAATCTTGAGCCATGTTAGCTTCATCATTCTTTACATTTGCTGAATTTTCAACAATAGACATGCCAGATTCCTTCTTCTTTTCATTGCGTTTAGCAAGCTTTCTACACTCATCAATAGTATGACCAGCCTTCCGGCAATATTTGCATCTCTTCTTCTTTTGCAAATTGCTATCATTAGAGGAATGAGTGGAAGAGGAAGCTTGAGGCTTTGGTTTTGATGAACCCAAAGCTGAGCCATACTTGCTTTTCCCCTTTTGTGAGATAGCAAGTGCTTGCGTTCCCTCAATCAAACCACTCCTATTCACTCTAGATTGCTCTTTTTGAAAAAGAAGAGACACAACCTCATCAAATGCATACATATTAGGATTTCCTTTTGCAACCAAACAAAGTGTAGTAGCAAAGCTTTGAAAAGATTCTGGTAATCCTTTCAACAATGTAGAAATGAGTGATGCATCCAGAATGATCTCATCTATGTTTGCCAATTGCTCTTTCAAGATCCTTGATGCGTGTCACATACACATCCACTGACTCATTTTCAGCCATACATTCATCTCAAGTTTCTTCCTCAAGTATGCAACACATGCTTCATTACGCATGGCATACAAATAAACAAGAGTATCCCATGCCTGTCTCGATGTAGAACATGACCGAATGTGTGGAACTATATGATGCTTCACTAAAAGAGCAATCAAAGCATGAGCTTGAGCATCTTTTCCATCGCATCTAAGTTGCTCTTGTGTAGGTGGAGAAGGAGAAACCACTGTACTTGAAGAAGAAGCTCCATCTGTGGCAGTAGATTGTGAAGTAGAAGCACCTACGGGTCTTCGATCTACATCTTCCAATATTTTCCAAAGTTGTTTAGCAACAAGAACATGCTTCATCATGTAAGACCACATCGGATAGTTGGTCCCATCAAGCTTATCTTTAGCATGAAGCATGCCAAACAAGTCATTGCTGCCCGCCATTTCACTAAGGAACAAGAATGTGACAAATTCTTCACTTCAAGGAAAGCTGAAATGAATGCTGAAATTTCAACTCACAAACCATTGCTCTGATGGCAATTCTGACTGCACAAATGGCTTCAAAATGGGAGTAAAACCCCAGCACACCTACTAGCACACCTATTGGAAATGTTTCTTGGCTGCTATAATTCACAGTTCTATGTTCCGAAGTCAATTTGCACTGTTAAAAGTGCACGTGCGCCATGACGCGAAAAAAGAAAAACTTGAGAAGGAGCTGAACCTGCTCTGATATCACTGTTGGGTGTGTGTAGAAGTGCGAGAGACACACGAGAAGCACACACAAGGAGCAGAAATGTAGCAAGACACACAGAGAAGACAACGGCTGGAATAACTCTCTCTATTGACGATGAACTGAACTAAAGTAAGCACTGAATAATACCCCTAAGTACAAAGTACCACCACATATGAGAGTATCAAGTATGTGGTAACATGTGGAAAAAACCTCTAGCCAGCACTAGAGTAAAAAGTGCCCATGTATAGGGAAAAGGTTCACATCAAAGCTACTCGCGGAACAAATAAGTGTAACAAGTATTGTGGATTGCCCATATGCTCAAGATTATGATAAGAGAAAACAAGAAGCTAAACGTAAGGCTTCAATGATGAACATGGTAGCCTTAACATTTGAGGATCAAGTAGCTCCAATAGTCACTCAATCCAAAAGATTTTAGCATATAATGATTCCACGGTAGTTCCAAATGTCACGGCTCATCATCAAGTTTATGATCAAGCAATGGGATGGGCTAAAAAAGCTCTAGTTGAATTTTCAGCAGTTAATTCAAGTAGTTAGATCCAAAATGAATCCACAGCTCAGGTTATGGGAGGAATAATTAATGATGATACAATAGTGCCAAGTTTATCACCATTACATATTACTAACTTGAATCATGTAGCAATTACTAATTCTTTGAAATCTAATGTTCTAGAGAGTAGTAATAATGTAACATATCCTTGGCATCTATTTTGTAAATCTACAATACAATAACCTCTTAGGGATTTATTGGGACTTGTCCCTATCTTTCGAGATACTCTATTAAAAGAAGCACAAAAGCCCAATGCAAGCGATACTGATGAAGAGCAAGCTCTAGTCAATATGGTTGATATAGCTGAAGATGAACTGGTAGATTATGTAGCACCTCTCATTTCAGTATGGTACAAAAGTAAGCAGATTTCCAAAGTTTTGTTTGATGGTGGATCTGAAGTAAATATTGCTACTTTGCCTATTTTTAGACAATTGGGATGGAACAATATCCAACCTGCTCCATTTTATATACATATGGTAGATCAGTCCCATGTGTAGCTTATTGGATTCATTAAAGACATCCCTATTAAAATATAGAATATTGTTTTTAGAGTAACTTTTTTAGTCATTGAGTTCATTGGTAAGATTAACGACTATAATCTTTTGCTTGGATGATCATGGCTTAAACAACCAAAGATTCAACAAGACTAGGGATCTCAAGAAATCACTTTCAAGAAAGGGCACAAGAAATATTCTATTCCTTTGGAAGATAAGCAACATTATTTGAAGGCTCAATTACCATCAATTACAGAGCCCCCACATATGATGGCAGGACTAGAGGAAGATGAAGAGTTCCAATTTTTGGAAGCTAATCAAGATTTGTGGCCAGTAGGACTAATTGATATCCCTGAAATATTATCCAAATTCTAGCAAGATCCTATTGTGGGCGTTGTACAACTAGAACCCGAGCCTATCCAATCTAATGGAGAGACATCATGGTTATCTAAGGAAGATGTGTTTACTCAGACTAGTGATCGCATTGAAGAAGATTAGATTGAGTAGGTAAATTTAGGCTCGAGTAGTCTACCTCAAAAAGTGAAAATCGGTGCCAGTTTGCTTGAAGAATTTCAAAAGGATTTAATTATGCTTTTGTTTGAATTTAAGGATGTGTTTGCTTGGAATTACTATGATATGAGGGGATTGGATCCGATATTTTATCAACATAAAAATGTGTTAAAACCAAATGCATGTCTAGAAATTCAACAACGATATTACATGAACTCGAATTTCACTAAACAGGTTAGAGAGGAATTGGATAGATTGTTGAAGTAGGATTTATTATGCCTATTGAGTATCCGAAATGGGTATCCTATATTGTGATAGTTCTTAAGAAAAACAAGAAGCTACACATTTGTATTGATTATCGTAAGTTAAATGCAACAACAATTCTAGACCCGTTCTCACTGCCATTTCTAGACACAATGCTTGATGTAGTTGCGGATAAAGAAATGTATTCATTTTTAGATGGGTTTAATGGATATAACCAGTTCAGAATGTTAGAATATGATATACCAAAAACAACTTTTATTACTAACTGGGGAGTCTTTGCATATATAGTTATGTGGTTTGGATTATAGAATGCTCCTAGTACTTTGCAGAGGTATATGCAATAAAGTTTTGTCCCATACTTAACTAGTTTCATGATGGTATTTTTGGATGTTTTTTGTATTTGGCATAAAAGTGGATCATCTGCAACACTTACGGCTATGTTTCACTAAGTGCAGAGAAGCACACTTGAGGCTTAATCCTGCTAAACCTATTTTTGGCATAAATTGTGGCAAATTGTTTGGTCATGTCATTTCTAGTACCAGAATTTTCATAGAACTGAAAAAGTTGAGGTGATATTGGAAGTGCCACTCCCACGTTCTGCGAAGGATAGTTCTTAAGCCAAATTCACTGGCATGGATGGCATTTATGTTGTTTAGCTCATGTTGTTATGTCATTAAATGTTATTGCTCATGTGAAGCCTATCACTTTCATATGGACTTTGAAATATGGTCTAGCGTTTTCTAGATTGAAAACTTTACTTACATAGGTACATGTTCTTCAAGCTTTGGACTAGTCCCAAAATTTTCATGTCTTTGTGGATGCTTTAGATATTGCTACTAGTTTGGTTTTAATTTAGAAGGCAAGATGCTCTTGGTTTAGGCCTATATATTATGCTAGTCGATGCCTACTCTGACAAAGCACAACTACTCAGTGATGGAACATGAATGTTTAGGACTTGTTTACTCTATCAAGAAATTCCGACATTACTTATTGGGCCATTCTTTTAATTTTCATGCCGATCATTTTGCTCTGCTTTATTTGGTAAAACAACAACATCTTTTTGGCAGATTAGCTAGATGGGGTTTAGTATTATAAGAATACGACTATGATGTAGTTCATCATCATGGATCTTCGCATATCATTGCAGATTTCTTATCTCAGTTAGATAATGTTGAAACTCTAGATGGGATTGATTATTCTTTTCCTGATGCAGATCTTTTTCATATTGCAAATAATACTAAACGAGGGTTAGGAAACCCTATTGGGTATGACAAAATGATGTCTTTTCTTGCAATAGGTATTCCACCTTCCCATTTATGGACAACAACCTAGAATTTATGGTATTAGTGAGCTTTACAAAGTAAAAACTTTTCTATTATCCTCGATAATCTGTATTATAGGGATATTACCAAACTTTGGCTTAAGCGTGCCCCACCACATTATGTAACAACTGTCATTTTGAAAGCTTATTCTAGAATTTCAGGTGGTCATCGTGGAATTTATTTAACAATAAAGGAATTTCTTCAAAATGCCTTATGGTGGCTAGCCATTCACAAGGATGTTTGTGACCATGTATAGTTTTTTTATCCTTGTCAACATACAGGTGAACCTCGAGATATCATCACTTCCCTCTGCAACTTATTCTTCCTTTGGAACCTTTTCAAAAATGGGGTTTGGACTATATTGGTCCTATTTGCCCTTCAGCTATTTCAAGAAAGACCTTCGTTTTGACATGCACTGATTACTGTATTGGATGGGTGAAATCTTCGAGCTTAAGAAAATTGAACCATAGGAAGTGTTGCTATTGTTGGGTGTGTATAGAAGTGCGAGAGACACACAAAAACCACACATAAGGAGCACAAACGCAGCAAGACTCATGGAGAAGACAAATGGCTAGAATATCTCTCTCTATTGATGATGATGAAAACTAAAGTAAGAGCTGAATAATATCCCTTTGTACAAAGTACCACCACATATGACTGAATCATGTATGTGGTAACATGGGGAAAAAACCTCTAGCGAGCACTAGAGCAAAAAGTGCCCATGTATAGGGAAAAGGTTCACATCAAAGCTACTCAAGGAACACATAAGTGTAACGAACCCCCCTCGAGAAAATGATGTGAACACATATACAGAGTGATAGAACAGCCCCCACAAGGTAATAAACCCAGAGGTTTGTGAAAAGCTTAAAACTTTTTCCGTGGAAGAGCTTTGATGAATATGTCTACCACATTATCTTGTGTAGGCACATATACCAAATCAATATCTCCTACATGACGACACTCTCTCACATAGTGATAATTCACATCAATATGTTTGGTCCGTGCATGAAACATTGGGTTTTATGCAACAACCAATGCATTATGACTATTAGTGAGAATATGCGTAGCAACATCAATCTCCATGCAAAGATCCATCAATAGGCATCTCATCCATATGCACTCCACTATAGCTATGAAAACTGCCCTATACTCAGCTTCACAACTTGATGTCGCCACTATAGGTTGCTTCTTACTCAACCAAGATATGCATGGGTCTCCAAGGAAAAAGCAATTACCAGTAATGAACACGCTAGTACCATAGCAACCAGCCCAACCACTATCTCTAAAAGCATGCAAGCATGTATGAATATCTCTTCCATTAGAGACCTAAACTCAAAGTGCCTTTGAGATATCTAAACATAAATTTCATCACTTGCCAATGCTTACTGTTAGGGCTATGCATGAATTGACTCAACTAGGAAAGTGCATATTGTATATCTGACCTTGTGTTGCATGCATATATAATACATCCCATAGCTTGCTAATAAAGAGAAGTGTCAAATGCATCACCAGAATCCTCAGTTGAGAACCTAAATCCTATCTCAGCTGATGTGGAAATTGGCTTGCAATCCTCAAAGTTAAAATAATGAAGTAGTTTTTCAACACACTTGTGCTTGATACATAACAATTCCCCCCTCAACGGATACAAACTGGATGCCAAGATAGTAGCTCAAAAGATAAAGATAAGTGACATCAAAAGTATGCTACAAATCAACCATAACAATGTCAAATTTTGTATCACATGACCCAATGAAGACCATGTCATCAATATAAAGGACACGCACTATAAGATCAGCCCCATCTTTTCCTACATAGAGTGTGCTTTCAATTGGACTACATCTGAAGCCAAGAACAATCAAGTGCTTAAGGATTTTCTCATACCATGCACGTGGAGCTTGCTTGAGACCATAGAAAGCTTTATGCAAGTGACAAACCATGTGCTCTTGCCCTTTCATGGAAAATCTAAGAGGTTTCTTCACATAGATCTCTTCTTGCAAATCACCATTCAAAAAAGCTGTTTTTATGTCCATCTGATGTACTTTCCAACAATGATGGGCAGCCAATGTAACCATGGTACGAATGGTAGTCATGTGTGAACTTAATCCTGAAAAAGTAGCCGGAACAAGCGAGTTGGAGAGTCTAGTAATAAAAAGAAGAAATCTTGGAAAGATTCGAGAGAAAGAATTAAGAGAAAGTGGAGTAAAAAGATAATTGAGTTGGAAGGAAGTTTAAAGGAATCTAGGGCCAAAATCCTAGAATTGACTTCTCAATAATCTAATCAGTAGAACCTAGCTCAGAAATCAAGATTGGTTTTAGTTGAACCCATACCAGAAAACCTAGACATGATGTTTCGTGCATATCAAGCTAGATTAAAGGAAGGACCCAGATAGCTGAAATGAGTAAGAATTATCCGAGAGCAGATTTAGAAATTGAGAGGAATAAACTTTGCATGAAGATGGTAGAATTAGCACAAACTATGTTTGAAGCCTCTCGTTATCTTAATTGGAATTACATGGCAAAACCTGAATTACACTTTCAAGGACTACTGGAGAGGTTGGAATACTTGGTCAATAGCAACGGGAAAAAGAATCTACATAGGAACCCGAATGACTTTGAGACCCAAGAAAAGAATGCACCATCCGTGTCTCAAGTACCAAATATAGAGGTTGAAGACAACCTGTCTTCCATACATAAGTATTCACATGAAATTCTAAGATAAATCCGAGAAGAGAAGTGGATAAAAGAACAAGGAACCCATCCTTTTATTCAAGAAATAGGCGACTTGCAAGAGCAATTTCCCCAAGACATCCCCTTTATCTACGATGATGTGGAGGAAGAACAACTGAGTGAACACACAGATTTTGAATCCAATTCTTTGCAAGAATTACCTCAGTTCATAGGACCTTGGGAAGCAAAGTCTATCAGCATGAGAGCACCCATGATAATAGTGAGGAATGAAGGATCAGTAATCCCTAGAAACACGGAAGTGATAAAGAACACCAAAGTACAGTGTCGTCTCACTCTAGAGTGTTGAAGATAAATGTACAAGCTCATTTTCATATGAGCCATGCTTGGATAATTTACCAAATATAAAGATAAAGGAAAAGTAGAGGAAAAAAGGAAAAAATAAGAAAAGAAAAAGTCTAGTCAAAACTTCATGATGAGTAAGAGATACAAATATCTTGCCTTCTAGTTAGTAGCATGTAGTGGAGAAAGTGGTGAGTTAAGAAGGAGGCACAAATTTCTTCACATGCCCATTGGTTATAAAAGTGAAGTGGGAGCCCATTCAAAACAAGGAGAGAAAGAGGCAAGAGCTCCTAGTAGTGATCTGGCCATTTTGTCATTTTGGCTTCCCTTAGACTCCTTCCAACCACACGTTAGTTTGTACACAGCTCTGTTGTAGAGCTCATATCTCAGTGCATATGTAACCATTTTGTGCGTTTAAACAATCATTGGAAAGCTTATCTCATTTACTTTCTGTGTATCAAATATCTCTTTGAAAGCTTATGTAGTTTGTGAGATATCAGTGAAAGAGTGAAGTCCACTTTTTAAGTATACCTGTGTAGATAGGTAGTCTATTTGGGTTGGTTTAGTTTCCCAACCAAAACATATCCAAATTGCATGATTTTTGTCTTTTTGGAAATCCCTTGGCATGTACATTTACTGTCTCAAATATCTTATTCAGATCATTCATACTCTGTGAGATATTTGTCAGAGAGTAAAGTCCAGTTTTATAGTGTACTTATGTATGCAGGTGTTCTATCTTGGTGAGATGAGTTTCCTGATCAAAACACATCCAAATTACTTGATTTTTAGCTTTTTAGAAAGCTATTTGTGTCTACTTTCTTTGTACCAAATATCTTTCTCAAAGGATATATATTCAGAGAGCTATCAGTCTGAGAGTGAAGCTCAGTTCTTCAGCATACCTGTGTGGACAGGTAGTTCATCTTTGTCAGTTGTGTTTCCTAATCAAAACTTGTCCAAATTAAGTTATTTATAGCTTGTTAGAAATCTCTCTTTGTCTACTTTGATTGACTAAAGGCTCAAGTCCATTTGAGTTTTGTATTGAGAGCAGAAAGCTATCTAAGGTGCAGCTATTTGTCCAAGTGCTGGATATACAAGGGCGATTCACTACACATTTCCGTTGCGCATAAGAGAACTCATTCTCCACAGTTGGTATCAGAGCAAACTTGGTGCTGAAGCTTAATCATCAGAGCTGGAGTTGAAGCAAAGCAAAAGAGGAGCTACGAAACAAGAGGAAGCTTCACAAACGCAAGAGCAAAGGACTATAACTATTCGAGGTAACTCTCAAAGTCTTTGATACTCTTCAATGGCTAACTTGGGTCAACAAGTAGAGAAGTTGGACAAGGATAACTATCCGGTGTGGAAGTTTAGAATGACCAACTACCTAATGGGCAAAGGCTTATGGGGTATTGTGAGTGGCGATGATGCTGAACCTCAAATCAATCAAGCTATGGCCACCGAAGTCCAAAGGAGGCAAGCAAAAGAATGGGAAGAGAGGAATAGGAGAGTCATGTTCCTCATTTCGCAAGTCATTACTAATGCCATGGTAGGGCATATTCAACATCTAGAGAAAGTTAAGGATGCTTGGGAAGCTCTTGAAAGGATGTATTCAACAAATACCAAAGCTAGGAAACTTCAACTCAAGAATGAGTTGAACACAATCAAGAAAAGTTCGAGTCAATCCATAGCTGAATATACTTTGAAGATTAAGGAGCTAAGCGATGCTTTAGCTTCTATTGGCACAACGGTTGAAGACGAAGATCTTGTGTGTTATACTCTCAATGGCTTGAGAGAAGATGAAAGATGGAAGCCTTTTATAACTTCCATTAACCTGAAAGATGTATATCCAGGTTTTGAACAACTAATCCCTCATCTTGTCACAGAAGAGCTTAGCTTCGGTGGTCCCAAAGGAAAGGACAGCCACAACCAAATGTTATATGCAGGTCAAGGTAAAGGAAGAAACTCAAGAGGAGGCTCAAGAGGAAAAGGAAGAGGTCACAACCACTCCAACTACAATCAAAACAATTCGGAAGACAACAAGGATGCATCAAATGCCAACACACAAGGAATAGGTCGAGGTAGAAGTAGAGGAAGAGGCCGAAGCTCCTACAATTCTCATAAAGGTATAACATGCTATCATTGTGGTAAAGTAGGACACTATGCTAGTGATTGTTGGTTGAAGAATGGAAGACCAAATGGAGATAATCAAAGGAACCAAAGCAACTATGCAAGCACCTCAAGTGAAGGAAGCAAGGACACACTACTTGCAATGAGACATGAGTATAAAAGCTCTTGTGAAGATGACAAAAAATGGTACATTGATTCAGGTTGTAGTAACCATATGTCATGCCAAGGAAGTTTGTTCACTAATCTACAGGTACCAAGTGGAAAATGATGTGTTGAAACAGGTGATGATACTCAACACATGATTGAACACATTGGAGATATAAGGCTTGGAGATACAAGCAGAGCAAAGGTACTATCTAATGTTCTTCATGTTCCTACAATTTCAAAGAACTTGATTTCAGTAGGACAAATGGTAGAGAAGGGTTATCATGTCATATTCAATGAGAATGGGTGCTTCATAAAGAATCCAAAGGAAGACTTCAAGGTCATTGCTCGAGGTAGAAGAGAAGGAAGGATGTTCACTTTGGATGTCCAACATCTACATGGAAAGGTCATGTACATTCAATGTGAGAACAAGAAGATTTCATAGTTGGACTTATGGCACAAAAGAATAGGACACATCAACATTCCAAAGCTGAAGGACATGAGCAAACATGAAGTGGTAAGAGGTCTTCCAAAATTTAATAGCATTGGACTACATGAGTTATGTGAAGCTTGTCAACTAGGAAAGTAAACGAGGCAGCCATTCAAAAGGAGCAATTATGTGGCTCCAAATGTCTTGGACTTGATACGTACAGATGTATGGGCACCAACCCAAGAGGCATCAATGGCTGGTAATAGATTTTTTGTCACCTTCATTGATGATCACTCAAGAAAGGTATGGTTGTTTTGTATGAAGCAAAAATCAGAGGTGTTTTCTATATTCAAAAGATTCAAAGCTAAAGTTGAAAAGGAAACAGGAAGATCTATCAAAACCTTAAGGTCCGATGGTGGAGGAGAATACTTCTCCAAAGAATTTTCAGATTTTCTACAAGAGAATGGGATCAAAAGGCAATTCACTTGTAGGTATACACCACAAAAAAATGGAGTAGCTGAGAGGAAAAATAGGCAAATTGCTGAAATTGCAAGATGCATGCTCAACGAGATGAAGGTACCATTGTACTATTGGGCTGAAGCTACCACAACCGCCATTTACTTGATGAATAGGTGCACAACATCGGGAATACACCACTTGACTCCAGAAGAGGTATATTCCGGTAAGAAACCTGATCTTGCACACCTCAAAGTGTTTGGATGTGTTTGCTTTGTTCACATTCCACAAGAAGTTAGGACAAAGATGGAACCAAGATCAGAAAAATGCATTTTCATCGGCTACTCGATGGAGCAAAAAGGATACAAGTGTTACAACCCTAGAACAAAGGAATTAAGAGTCTCGCGAGATGTGGTCTTTGATGAACTAAGACCATGGTATGAAGATAAAGGAAAGGAAAAGGTTCTTGAAGAAGATTGTGATGATTATGCAGGAACAAATCAAAGAGAAGCTCAACAATCAAGCACAAAGCTTTCAGGTCCAGAGGCATCTACATCAAATGAAGAATGTTCAATATGGAAGGGGAGTCATTCCTTGTCTCCAAATTCAGCTCATAGTAGAGCCGAAGAAGCAAGTGGTACTCCAAACAGTGAGGTAGATGCAAGTGAAGAAGAATATGAAGAGGTAATCACTCCGATGGTAAAGCTAAATAGGTTAAAGAAGCAACTCTCTAAAGGCAATGAAAGAAGATCTTCAAGGACAAGGTATCCAACTCAAAGGTTGAGTTATGATGGTTTTATGGCGACACATTTTGCATACATGATGCAGGTTATCAAAGACAAAGAGCATGAGACATATGAAGAAGCTTGCACACAAAAGGAATGGAAGCAAGCTATGAAAGAGGAGATCAAAGCTCTCAAAGATAATCACACATGGGAGCTAGTGCCAAAGAAAGAAGGTATGAAGATTGTTCCAAACAAATGGGTGTTTAAAGTAAAGAGGAATGCTGATGGTTCACTAGCTAGATATAAAGCTAGATTAGTTGCCAATGGATTTAAACAAACACAAGGCATAGATTATGATGAAGTTTTTAGCCCCGTTGCAAAGATGGGAACTATCAAAACCTTAATAGCAATTGGTGCTTCAAGGAGATGGCCATTATATCAACTCGACATCAAAAATGCCTTTCTCAATGGAGAACTACAAGAAGAGGTATACATGAGTCAACCGGTTGGATTTGAAGATGAAAACCATCCAGATTTTGTTTGCAGGTTGAAGAAGGCACTTTATGGCTTGAAGCAAGCACCAAGAGCATGGAATCAAAGATTGGTAGAGTATCTAACTAAGTGTGGATACAACCCAAGTAGTGCAGATCCTTCGTTGTACATGAAGAAGGAAGAAAATAGAGAGGTATATATTTGCATATATGTCGATGACCTCATCATAACAAGAAACGATGTTACAGGGATTAAAGATATTAAAAGGAAGCTTGGTAAGGAGTTTAAAATTTCAGATCTTGGGGAGCTGAAATATTTTTTAGGAATTGAAGTTGTTTATGGAAAGAGTGGCATCTACTTGATGCAAAAGAAGTACTTGTTGGATGTTCTTTTCAGATTTGGAATGAGTGAATGCAAACCACTCACTCAACCCATGGACACAAATACAAAAATTTGTTCAAATGATGGAGAACCATTGGAAGATGTAATGACATACAGAAGCATTGTAGGATCATTGATCTATGCAAACATTACAAGACCTGATTTGTCTTATGTTGTTGGTGTACTTTCTTAGTTTATGCAAGCCCCGACAAGTGAACACTTAAATTCAGCCAAGAGAGTGTTGAGATACATAAAGCATACAGTTAATCATGCTTTGTTTTACAAGTTTGATGAAGAACTGCACGTCAAAGGCTTTAGTGATGCTGATTGGGCAGGTTCAAAGGAAGATAGAAGATCAACCTCAGGTTATGTGTTCATGATAGGAAGCAAACCTATCACATGGAGCTCAAAGAAACAACCTACTGTTGCACTTTCATCTATGGAGGCTGAATATAGAGGATTAGCGTTTGCCACATGTGAAGCAATGTGGATTAAAAATCTTTTGGCTGATCTTGGAGTGCAAGTTGGAACCATCCCTATATACGGTGATAACATGTCAAGTATTTACTTGGCAAGCAATCCTATGTTTCATGCAAGGAGCAAGCACATAGAGGTCCACTACCATTATGTAAGGGAGAAGGTGCTAAGCAAAGATGTGGAGATAAAGTTCATCAGAACCAAAGAGCAGGTTGCAAACATATTTACAAAGTTCTTGGATGCTTCTAAACTCAAAGGTTTCAAGGATGTGATAAATTTGAAGGACATGGTTGAAGATAACTCCCAAATGAGCTTGAGGGGGAGTGTTGAAGATAAATGTACAAGCTCATTTTCATATGAGCCATGCTTGGATAAATTTACCAAATATAAAGATAAAGGAAAAGTAGAGGAAAAAAGGAAAAAATAAGAAAAGAAAAAGTCTAGTCAAAACTTCATGATGAGTAAGAGGTACAATATCTTGCCTTGTAGTTAGTAGCATGTAGTGGAGAAAGTGGTGAGTTAAGAAGGAGGCACAAACTTCTTCACATGCCCATTGGTTATAAAAGTGAAGTGGAAGCACATTCAAAACAAGGAGAGAAAGAGGCAAGAGCTCCGAGTAGTCGGATCTGGCCATTTTGTCATTTTGGCTTCCCTTAGACTCCTTCCAGCCGCACGTCAGTTTGTACACAGTTCTGTTGCACAGCTCATATCTCAGTGCATATGTAACCATTTTGTGCTTTTAAACATTCATTGGAAAGCTTATCTCATTCACTTTCTGCATATCAAATATCTCTTTGAAAGCTTATGTAATTTGTGAGATATCAGTGAAAGAGTAAAGTCCAGTTTTTTAGTATACCTGTGTAGATAGGTAGTCTATTTTGGTTGGTTTAGTTTCCCAACCAAAACATATCCAAATTGCGTGATTTTTGTCTTTCTGGAAAGCTCTTGGATCTACTTTCATTGTCTCAAATATCTTATTCAGATCATTCATATTCTGTGAGGTATCTGTGAGAGAGTAAAGTCTAGTTTTATAGTGTACTTATGTGTGTAGGTGGTCTATCTTGGTGAGTTGAGTTTCCTTATCAAAATGCATCCAAATTACTTGATTTTAGCTTGTTGGAAAGCTATTTGTGTCTACTTTTTCTGTACCAAATATGGTTCTCAAAGGATATATATTCAGAGAGCTATCAGTCCGAGAGTGAAGCTCAGTTCTTCAGCATACCTGTGTGGACAGGTAGTTCATCTTTGTCAATTGTGTTTCCTAATCAAAAGTTTTCCAAATTAAGTTATTTATAGCTTGTTAGAAAGCTATCTTTGTCTACTTTGATTGACTAAAGGTTCAGGTCCATTTGAGTTTTGTATTGAGAGCAGCAAGCTATATAAGGTGCAGCTATTTGTCCAAGTGCTGGACATACAAGGGTGGTTCACTACACATTTCCGTTGCGCATAGGAGAACTCATTCTCCACATAGAGGAGTTATTAAAGATTAAACCAGAATTATGGAAGCATGTCGCAAATCAATTCCCTAAGCTTGCTACTGCTCCCCCACAAATCGGATCACACACGAAGGTACCAGAGATACCCGTAGAAAGAATCGGAGATGCAAGTGAGGGAGAGGAAGGTAACACTTATCTTCCAATAACCCATCAAGGCTACAGCACCAAAGCCATCTTAGATTCAAGAGCCGGAGTAGCCATCATGACCACTGCTTTATGGAAATGTTGGGGTAAGTCAGCATTAAGACCTACCAGGATGAAGCTACAAATGGCTGACTGACATATAGAAAAACCATTAGGCTTACTAGAAGGCATATCTCTCACCACTTGTGGTGTAGAGTTTGAGCATACTTTTGCCATTTGTGATTTTGGGAAAAATCATCCTTACGAGGTGATTTTAGGACGACCATTCATGCATCAGTTGCAAATTGTACAAGATTGTGGAACTAACTCTTTGTACTTGCAACATTTAGGAGTGACTTCTAAAGTCAATTTTAAAGACTATTCCCATCAAGATGTACCCTCAATACAATGGAATACCATCCATAAGACACAAGAAGAAACAGAATCAATACACTCATTGGAATCAAACCCCTCATGGTTGCACGAGGATACTCATCTATGGATGTGTAAAGTAGCAAAACAAGAGGAAGAACAGTTAGAAGCCAGGACTTTAGGTTTAGAATAACATCCACAAACCCTTCAAGACCCAGCTTATGCACCTATAGTATTTCCAGACGAGGAATTCGAGCCTCATGGTTGGGTAGAAACCTTAGCCACGATGGACATAGCGGTGAACGAAGAACAATGGACCCCTCATTGTGATGAAGACAGGTATGACATTTCCATTTTCATGATTGAACCCGTTGAGGAAGACTTTATCCTAGAAGAATGCATGGAAGTGACCCAAGAACCAGACGAGAGTAGTGACGAGGACCTAGAATCCATCATCATGGAACCCTTCTGTTCCACAGAAGAGGAATATCTTTATTTTGTGGAAGCCAAAAAACCTTGAAGAAGAAAAGGAAAGTCAAATGGAACAACTTGAGCTATCCTTACGAGATACAGAAAGCAAACAAAAGAAGAGAAAGAAATCACCTAAGACCGAAGAAGAAGAAGAACAACTCATGGAAGTACCGGAGAACTTCAAGAAGTATGAAATAGAAGATAGACGGATCATGGTACTAATGCCTAAAAGAAAATCTAATTTTGGAAAAGCAACGTATGACAATCGAGAGAAAACCAAAAAAATCATTGTCACCATAGAAGGAGAAGAAGAAAAATGTACATACATTGGGCATGATTTGACGAATGAAGAAGAAGAAGAGTTAATTGCCCTATTACGTGAATATAGAGATGTGTTCGCTTGGAGTTACAAAGCCTTGAAAGGAGTAAACCCTGATATATGCTTCCATAGAATCCCTATGACTCTAGATGCAAAACCCACAAAGCAGAAACCCTACACGTACAATGATAACTACGCTGCTAAGGTTAAATAAGAAATAGATCGTTTGATAGAAGCAGGATTCATTTAGGAGATCGAGCATACTCAATGGATATCCCCCATTGTGGTTGTGCCCAAGAAGAATGGAAAATTGCGTGTGTGTATTAACCTTAAGAAAGTTAATCCGCCACTATTAGAGAGAGTTATCCTCTTCCTATCACAGAACATTTATTGGAAAGAGTTGCGGGCAAGGAAGTTTATACCTTTCTTGATGGTTTCTCAGGCTATAATCAAGTAGCCATTGCTCCAAAAGATCAACACAAGACGTCTTTTGCCACAAAATGGGCATATTTGCATTTCGTGTAATGCCATTTTTGCTAACAAATGCACCTGCCACTTTCCAACGACTTATGTGTCATGTTTTCAAGGAATTCTTACGCAAGAATTTGGAAGTTTATGTCAATGATATATGTACTTATTCAAATACGAGGCAGACTCATATCCCAAAACTAAGGCAAGTATTTGACAAATGTCGAGAATATCAGGTTGGTCTGAACCCAGAAAAGTGTGTTTTTATGGTGAGACAAGGCAAAATTCTAGGACACATTGTGTCAAAGAATGGAATCTCTATGGATGAAGAAAAAGTGAAAGTAATTGTTGACCTACCTAGACCAAATAACGTAAAAGAGGTACAGACATTCATGGGTCATTATGGTTATTACAGGTGATTCATACATATGTATGCAATCATAGCCAAGCCTCTATACTCTCTTTTGACCAAGTTGGAATGGACAGATGAGTGTGAGAATTCATTCAATGAACTTAAACGATGTTTGTGCTCAGCACCTATATTGACAACCCCTGGTTGGAGCAAGCCATTCCATGTACATGTGGATGCATCCAACTATGCAATAGGATGTGTGTTGGCACAACCTACGAATGAAGGCAATATAGATCTCCCTATAGCTTATGCGAGCAGAAAGTTGAATGCAGCAGAAAGAAACTACACCACTACAGAACGAGAAGGATTAGGAATGATCTATGTAGTAAAGAATTTCAGGCATTATTTGTTGGCAAATAAGTTCAAATTCTTCACGGATCATCAAGCGTTATTGTACTTAGTCAATAAGCCATGTAACGCAGGACGACTAATACATTGGTTTCTATTACTCATGGAGTACGACTTTGAAGTCATAGTTAGGAAAGGAAAAACCCACCTCAGAGCTGACCACCTCTCAAGATTAACCACAGGAGAAGCTCCTCAAGGAATAGCAGATGAATTACCTGATGCATATTTTTTTAACCTTGAGATAGTACCAGAATGGGCTAAGCCTATGGTCTCTATTCTCACAGATGAACCCAATAATCCTAGGATAAGTATCCAAGAAGGAGAAATCACCAAGTCTCAAAGATATCAAATAATAGCAGGAAGTATCTATAAACAGGATAATCAAAAGATTCTTGCTTGTTATGTAGATGAGTCAGAACATGCAAATTGGTTGCAATTAGCACATGTAGGTGCATTAAAGCAACATCATTCAAAATGTTGTACCCTACAGACTCTGCATAGACGAGGAGTATATTGGCCTTCTATGGAAGCATATGTCTACAAGTTGTGTAAAGAAAGCCATGTTTGTTGTGAAAGACCACAAGCAGAACATGCTACGTTATATCATATGTCTCTCACACCAGAATGGAGTGAACCTTTAGTGACATACTTGAGGACGAGAACATTCCCTCAAAGAATGGCCTTAGCACGACAATGCAGTCTGGAGCAGGAAGCTCAAGACTATTCACTTATTGGTGACAATCTAAACAAATGAGGACGAGACGGATACTTAAGACAATGTGTTCATGAAAGCGATTATTTGAGCGTACTAGAGACTGCACACCAAGGTGTTGCAGAAGGTCATTTTGGCCCCGATAGGATAATCAAAGCCATAATGTATGTAGGATTATGGTGGCCCACTCTGCACATGGATGCACATACCTATGTTAAGAGATGTGATGTGTGCCAGAGAACTCAGTTTCCTACTCGGAGAGATGAAATGCCATTAAAATCCATGATGGGAGGACGTGCATTTTCTAAGTGGGGTATAGCCTTTGTAGGACCCATTAACCTCCTTGCAAAAGGTACTCATGCTGAATACATTATTGTAGCCACAGATTATCTTACCAAATGGGTAGAGGTCAAGGCCACAAAAAAGAGTGATGCATACACAACTGTAAAATTCTTATTTGAAAATGTCTTTATAAGATATGGATTGCCTATAGAGTTAATGAGCGACATAGGAACTCACCTTCTAAACCAAGTCATTGAATATTTGTTACACGATTTTATGGTGACTCACAAGAAATCAGCACCATATCATCCTCAAGCCAATGGTCAAGCAGAAAGTACTAATAAGATCCTTTTTAATGTACTGATGAAACTCGTGAACAACAAACATTCGGATTGGGACAAACAGTTACACCACCCTGTTTAGGCATATCGAGTGGCCCACAAGACCATACTCAATGCAACTCCCTTTCAAATGGTTTTTGGTCAAAATGTTGTGCTTCCTTTGGACCTCTTGATACTGACCCTTAAGGTTGCACAAGAACATCATTGGACCAGCCATGAATTATCATCAAGAATAATGGACTTGGAACGATTAGGAGAAACCAAGCTGAAAGCAGCAGCAGGTATATATGCAGCAAAGAAATGACAAAAAGCCTAGTTCGATGCACATGTGAAAGACAAAGGCTTAAAAGAAGGAGATTTAGTCCTAGTATATATGTTGAAACAGCATGCACGAAATTTAGAAAAGCGAGGTTATGGACCTATTATTATTAGAAAAGCGAGGTTATGGACCTATTATTATTATTAGTCCTAGTATATATGCTGAAATAGCATGCACGAAATTTAGAAAAGCGAGGTTATTGTTGGAGCAAGTCTATGACAAGCCTAAGTATTGGCTTGAGTCTCACAAAGTCATTAAAGAAGCTTCAAAATGAAGACTATGTAAAGTTCACTTGTGAACTACCTCTTGTAACTTTTGAAGAGTTTACTTAATGTAAAAGTAAGAGAATCTTAAGTGGTTGAGCCCACATGATCAAGAATGGAAAGAGGAGCCACGAATTCGTGATTTGTGGTAGGTAGAGAATCAAATCAATCATTGATTGATTGGAGAGTGATTGAGGGAAGTTAGCCCCCCAAACTCAACTATAAATAGATGGCGTTTTTAGTCGTGGTTAGAGAGACCTATGTGAAGACCTCCAAGAGCTGAGCTTTATGCCATATCAAGGTGTGATTACAAGGCACACATATGTATCAGTAAGTCATTGTATTGTACAAGCAATATACTTTCATTTTCATGATTATTTGAGTTCATCTTTCCATGTTCTTGTGATGTGTACTACTCACTGCCATTACTTCAGTTTTTCTCAGTCAGCTTGCAGAGATTGTTTCTCTGCACTTGGTTCATCATTTTTAGTGATTTAACTTGGTAAAGTTAGCTCTATAAGGCTACTATATGCTCACAAATTTTCATGTCATTTGGATGTTGGAATCTTCAGTTATGTTCATTTGAAGTCAACAGGGTATGTTCATCTTCACTTCTCTGTCAGGTACCCGACTTTTTCAGTCATCTTGTCAGAATCATTTCTCAGTGTTTACTCATCCAAATTCAGTGATTTTAAGCTTGTTGGATTCAGCTTACTGTCTAGTATAAGCATACAAATTTTCATGATCATTGGATTCTTACATCTTGAGTTATGTTAATGTTTCTACTCACTGGTCTATTTCTGTAGCAGCCCGTGAAAATCGGGATGATGTCATCACTTGTTAAAAGTCATTCTCAGTGTGTGGTTTGTTATTTTTGATGAGATTACTCTCTAAAGTTAGCTCTTTAAGCTACCTAGCTTTCCCCAAGAGGAATTAATCTAATTGCTGCTGTGCTCAGAGAATTATGTAAAACACTGGACAGGTGTATTAACCAAGAATAGCAAGTTTTCACCTCTGAGCTAACTCCAACTTATCTGTTTTGATCTATCTTTTTGAGAGTGATCTTCCAAGGTACATAGGGTGTCTAATACATCCATTGGCAAGCTAAAAGGGCCCACCATCTACTCCTGGAGTTCATTTGGCTAGTGTAGAGCAAAGATTTTGCAACACCTCTTCATCTTCAACACATACCTATCCATCTCTTCACAGTGGTATCAGAGCAAGGTTGGACAACATGGCAGATGGATTTCCTTCATCAATTGACAAATTGGACAGAGGTAACTACTCAGCTTGGTCATTAAGAATGGAAGCTTATCTCCAAGGTAGAAGTTTATATGGTTATGTGGCTGGAGATGAAGTTATGCCAAGTTTCAGGAACAAAAGTCAACCAACACAAGAAGAGCAAGAAAGATTGAGCACATGGTGCTCCAAGGATGCACTTGCAAGGTCTTATCTCCTCAACTCTATCTCAGATTTTTTGTTGCCTCACATTAGAAGTTGTAAGACATCTCAGGAAGTGTGGGATGCACTTGAAGCTTTCTTTGCTTCAAGTACTAAAGCTAGGAAGCATCAACTATGGCTGGATTTCATAACTCTCAAGAAGGCTCCCAAACAAAATGTGACTGATTTTGTCACAAAGCTCAAGGACATAGCAGATCAGTTGGGAAGCATTGGAGAGGTAATAGATGAAGAGCAAATTGTAAGGCAGGTCATCAATGGCTTGAAGGCAGATGACAAGTGGGAAGCATTCACCACAGCTATGGATTTGTACATGGACATGCATGTACCTGATTTCAACACACTCATTGGACAATTACTTACTCAAGAGGCAAAGCTTATCAAAAATGGAGAAAGCTCTAAAGGTAATCAATCTTCAGCTTTATACACGGATAAAAGCAAGTCTAAAGATAACAAAGGAAAGGCAAAGAAAGTGGATGATGAAGCAGGTACATATCAAGCTAACTATGCAGGTAGAGGAAGACATGGCAGAGGTAGAGGAAGAGGAGGTAGACAAGGCAGGGGGAGATCCCAAGACTCCAACTCATGTTCTATTTGTGGATTAACTAATCATACAACTGAAAATTGCTTTAGGAATTCCAGGAATCAAAGAGGCAGAGGATACAATAGAGGAAGTTATGGCTACTCAAGAGGAAGGTTCAACAACTACCATGGCAACTACAACAACTACAATCATTCAAACTATCAAGGAGGCTACAAAGGAAGGAGAGACTACAATAACTACACAGAAGACTCAAACAAATAGGATTCATTATTGATCATGAACATGGCTATGCCACAAGGTAAATCTGATGAGCATATTTTCTACATAGATTCAGGTTGTTCAAATCATGTGGCAGGAAATGTGGCACTCCTATCAGATTTAGAAGATCCAAGGAATAAGCATGAGGTACAAACAGGAGATGATACAAAACATCCTGTGGAGAAAATAGGCAATGTCAAAGCACCTGATGGAAACATCAACCTACTCAGTAAGGTACTCTATGTCTCTACCATTACAAAGAATTTGATAAGTGTTGGGCAGATAGTAGAGAAAGGGTTGCAAGTCAGGTTCACAAAGGCAGGAGCATTTGTTGAAGATCCAAGTCAAGGATTCAGAAGAATTGCAAAAGGTGAAAAGACAGGTAGATTGTTCACATTTGAATTACAGGACACTAGAAACATTGCTCTCTTTAATTATGGCAGTCAGACACTCACAGAATTGGAAGTATGGCACAAAAGGTTAGCACATATTGGTGAAAGGTCATTAAAGCAAATTTGCAGGGACCAAAGTGTACTTGGACTCCCTAACTTGTCAAAACAACATATGATTTATAAGTGTAGTGCATGTCAGTTTGGAAAGTCTCACAGGTTACCATTCATGAAGAAAGGTTATATGCATGGAGATCTCTTGGAGTTGGTTCATACAGATGTATGGGGACCAAGCAAGGAAGCTTCAATATCAGATCAAGGTATTATGTTTCCTTTATTGATGATTGCAGCAGATGGACTATCCTATTCTTTATGAAACACAAAGATGAAGTTTTTTCATGTTTCAAAAGATATTTGGCTCTTGTGGAGAATCAAACAGGTAAATCACTAAAAAGGCTAAGGTCAGATGGAGGGGGAGAATACTTCTCCCATGAGTTTGATTCTTTTCTTCAAGAAAGAGGAATCAAAAGAGAGGTAACTACAAGGTACACTCCTGAGCAAAATGGAGTGGCAGAAAGGAGGAATAGGACAATTGTTGAAGTTGCAAGGTCTATGTTAAATGAAAAGCATTTACCTAATTACTTATGGGCTGAGGCTGTATCTACAGCCACTTACTTGATTAACAGGTTGCCTTCAAAATCCCTTGATGGGATGACTCCATATGAGGCTTGGAATGGAAGAAGACCAAGTTTAGATCATTGTAAAATTTTTGGATGTATTGCTTTTGCTCATGTTCCTTCACAGGTTAGAGGCAAGATGGATCCAAAAGCAGAAAGGTGTGTATTTATTGGATATGACAACAATCAAAAGGGCTACAGGTTATACAACCCTACCAACAAAGGATTCTTGGTAAGCAGAGATGTAGTTTTTGATGAGAACAATTCATGGTATGAAAATTCATGCAGGAAGGTCAATTTACCATATGATCTTGAAGAAGATTTTCCAAAGCTTGGTAGAGAACAATCAAAGATTGAAGAACAAGACACCTCAGAGGATGATGAAGAATGTCAGATGGAAAAGATCAAAGCATGGAAGTCTAAAGGTAAAGCAAAATTGCAGGAACTTGGACATGAGGCAGAATCATCACATCATGGCCTAAGAAGATCTATGAGGGAAAAGAAAAAACCAGAAAGGTATGGGTTTGACACCTCATTAGTAACTAAACATTCTATCTACATAGCACAGAACATAAACCAAGAGGAGCCATCATCATTTGAAGAGGCCAAAGCAAAAACAGAATGGAAGCATGCAATGAAGGAAGAGATTGAAGCACTCGAGGAAAACAACACTTGGGATTTGGTGCCCAAGACTTCATCCATGAAGGTAATAGGCTCAAGATGGGTCTATAAACTCAAGAAGAATTCTGATGGTTCCATTAACAGGTATAAGGCAAGGCTTGTAGCAAAAGGCTTTGCACAAACTCAGGGAATTGATTATGAGGAGACCTTCTCTCCTGTGGCAAAGATGCCTACTATTAGGGTTTTGCTTAGTATTGCCTCTTCCAAGAATTGGAAGATACTTCAACTAGATGTGAAGAATGCATTCTTGAATGGTTGGATAACAGAAGAGGTATATATGGCACAACCACCTCGTTTTGAGAGTCAAGTTTATCCTGATTATGTGTGTAAACTTAACAAAGCATTGTATGGTCTCAAGCAAGCTCCAAGAGCTTGGAATTTCATGCTTGTTTCATTCTTGCAGGACAAAGGCTTTCAACCAAGCAAAGCAGATCCTTCACTCTTTATTAAAAAGAGTAATTCCGAGGTCATCTACCTATGTGTATATGTAGATGATATTATATTGACAGGAAATGATGCAGATGGTATGAAGAAGATCAAAGATCAGATGAGAGAAGAGTTCAAGATAAGTGATTTGGGTTCACTTACCTACTTCCTAGGTTTGGAAGTTGTCTACAAAGATCATGGTTTGTTTCTCACTCAAAGAAAGTACATTAAGGACATGTTGGCAAAATTCAAGATGCAAGATTGTAAGATTGCAGGTACTCCAATGGAGGTTAATCACAAATTGAGCTCACATGAAGGTGAACTCATAGAGGACATCACATCATATCAAAGTCTAGTGGGTAGTCTCAACTATGCCACATTGACAAGAGTAGATATATGTTACAGTGTGAGTGTGCTAAGCCAATTTATGCACACACCAAGGAAACCACATATGGATGCTGCCAAAAGGATACTCAAATATCTCAAAGGAACCATAAATGAAGGACTTTACTATCCTTATGTATCTGATTTAGGTTTGAAGCTATTTTCTGATGCAGATTGGGCTGGCTCCAAGGAAGATAGAAGGAGCACTTTAGGTTATCTTACCTTTGCAGGTTCAAAGCTTATTTCATGGTCATCCAAGAAGCAACCCACAGTTGCTCTCTCTTCTACTGAAGCTGAATATAGAGGTCTTGCCATAGCTACACAGGAAGCTATGTGGATGAAGACATTGTTCAAAGATCTTGGATTGGAGTTTGGAACTCCAACTATTTTTGGTGACAATATGAGTTCTATTCACTTGGCTGCTAATCCTATTTTTCATGCAAGGACTAAACATATTGAAGTTCATTATCATTATGTACGAGAGAAGATCCTAAGCAAGGAGATTCAAATATCATATGTGTCCACTCATCAACAATGTGCAGATATTCTAACTAAAGCATTGGATGGTACAAAGCTTTGCAAATTCAAGGCTATGATTGGTTTGCAGGTAATCTTGGAAGATTGAAGACCTCAAGCATACTTGGCTTGAGGGGGAGCTGTTGGAGCAAGTCTATGACAAGCCTAAGTATTGGCTTGAGTCTCACAAAGTCATTAAAGAAGCTTCAAAATGAAGACTATGTAAAGTTCACTTGTGAACTACCTCTTGTAACTTTTGAAGAGTTTACTTAATGTAAAAGTAAGAGAATCTTAAGTGGTTGAGCCCACATGATCAAGAATGGAAAGAGGAGCCACGAATTCGTGATTTGTGGTAGGTAGAGAATCAAATCAATCATTGATTGATTGGAGAGTGATTGAGGGAAGTTAGCCCCCCAAACTCAACTATAAATAGATGGCGTTTTTAGTCGTGGTTAGAGAGACCTATGTGAAGACCTCCAAGAGCTGAGCTTTATGCCATATCAAGGTGTGATTACAAGGCACACATATGTATCAGTAAGTCATTGTATTGTACAAGCAATATACTTTCATTTTCATGATTATTTGAGTTCATCTTTCCATGTTCTTGTGATGTGTACTACTCACTGCCATTACTTCAGTTTTTCTCAGTCAGCTTGCAGAGATTGTTTCTCTGCACTTGGTTCATCATTTTTAGTGATTTAACTTGGTAAAGTTAGCTCTATAAGGCTACTATATGCTCACAAATTTTCATGTCATTTGGATGTTGGAATCTTCAGTTATGTTCATTTGAAGTCAACAGGGTATGTTCATCTTCACTTCTCTGTCAGGTACCCGACTTTTTCAGTCATCTTGTCAGAGTCATTTCTCAGTGTTTACTCATCCAAATTCAGTTATTTTAAGCTTGTTGGATTCAGCTTACTGTCTAGTATAAGCATACAAATTTTCATGATCATTGGATTCTTACATCTTGAGTTATGTTAATGTTTCTACTCACTGGTCTATTTCTGTAGCAGCCCGTGAAAATCGGGATGATGTCATCACTTGTTAAAAGTCATTCTCAGTGTGTGGTTTGTTATTTTTGATGAGATTACTCTCTAAAGTTAGCTCTTTAAGCTACCTAGCTTTCCCCAAGAGGAATTAATCTAATTGCTGCTGTGCTCAGAGAATTATGTAAAACACTGGACAGGTGTATTAACCAAGAATAGCAAGTTTTCACCTCTGAGCTAACTCCAACTTATCTGTTTTGATCTATCTTTTTGAGAGTGATCTTCCAAGGTACATAGGGTGTCTAATACATCCATTGGCAAGCTAAAAGGGCCCACCATCTACTCCTGGAGTTCATTTGGCTAGTGTAGAGCAAAGATTTTGCAACACCTCTTCATCTTCAACACATACCTATCCATCTCTTCACAGTTATGGACTCTCGACAAGTGGTACAATTAGCCACCCTAGAAGGAGACATAATGCCTAATTACTTTAGTGGTTGTAGAGTCAAACTTTATCAGGAACCTCTTATTGAGGATATGCTTAGACGACTCACGTTGGCAAAGAAGCGTAAGGAGGAAGAAAAGAGAATACGCATTGAAGCTCAGGCAGAAGCTATAGAACGCATTAAGCACATGAAGCTAAGAAGACAAGGACTAGGGAGAGAACATTATAACCATCTGGAAACAACACCTAGATACCCCATGGCCATGTGTCGAGCAAAGTAAATTATTCATCCTAGCATAGTGGATAGGAGACCATTCATTACAGTTAGGCTAGAGCGCGGCAACCCTTGCCAAGAGCTCAGGGTTTTAATTGATTCAGGTGCGACGACTAGTGCGATTAGATGGTCCCACTATAAGGACTCAGGAATAGAAATGCGGCCAATTGAGGCATACCTCATAGGGCTAGGAGGCATGGAAACCCCTTGCATGGGTGAGGTGGATCTTCCTATCCTCATACACGAGGTGACCATAACCATGAATCTCCTAGTATGCCATGATGATGACCTGATAGAACCCCTAATCCTTGGCCAAGATTGGCTATATGATCCTTAGTGGACCTTAATCTTAGACAAGGCTCCTTGCAGATTAGAACCTTAGAACAGCAACGAGTGATACTGCTTGACTTCCCTAAATGCACTCCGCCTCAGGTATGTAACCCTAGTCCATATAAACTACATGCAAATGAGGACTGAAAGATCTTTGGCTAGATAAGACATGTTACGTCTACACCAACCCATGTGGGCTTGGCGATGGACAATTGCCACTCAGAAGAATGTCAACAGATTTTCCCATGGGCTTCCTGCAAATTAGAAGGGGTCACCACCCAATAGATGGGTCAGGTGGGTTGCATCGATGGTCAGGTGGACTGCATCAGCGGGCAAATGGGCACAATGCCCTGCGGTGCCCATCCTTCCACACTTACTGTGGACTAGCCTAGATTAATGGTACAAAATGTTGCACTTTCTAATGGGCAAGTTTCACAAGTGTTGGACCTCCCTTCTTTTCCAAAGCAGAGTGTCCATCTGACCTCTCAATCCCAACCACAAAGGAGTCACCCACAACGGAGGAACCCAAACTGATGAACCTACCAAAAGACCCAAAGAAAGCAACAATATCAGTGTTACAGAGCAAGCAGCATGAAACAAGTATGGGTGCCAAAAGGACAGAAAGCACCGACAGATTTCAACAATGTAGATGATGACAAGACGAAGTTAAGGCAGAAGCAGAGTCAGCATCTAACTTCTCCTTGACCTTCTTCCACAAGTACGAACAATCGACAGATTTGGATCGCCAAGAAGTAGTTAATGGAACGACCCACACCCATGCAGATAGGGGTACCCAAACTGTGTATTATAGCTCAACACTCAAGCCCTGTAACATATACCCCTCAGAAATCTCTTCACCCATCCACACCACAATATCCGAAATCATCTTTTGTCCCTCAGCAGAAACATACCACCCAATCAACCACCCTTAGGAAATGGATATCGAAATGTATCCAGAAGGCCTCTCATGACCAATTGTATAACATCAACGCCATCCCAAATAACCAGCTCCCTTGTAACAATTCACTCACAACTAACTTCGTATAAAATCATCTACACTAACCCAACATCACTTGTAATAACATCTCATCAAGCAATGTATGCACTATCAAAAGCATGTAATAACATCTCATCAAGCATGTATGCACTATCAAAAGCATGTAGGCATTAGTTTTGCAAAAACCATTCCATAAATCATCTCACAACACTCGGCTACACGGGTTATGTCATATGATATTCATTGGGATATGATATTCATATGGGTAGTTCATGCCACATAGCATATTATGGATATCATTATATATCTTTGGTAGAATAAAGTAAAAACTCTCTCATAAGTGAGTTGGAAGAGACTTGATGAGCTCGGCGGTCGGGTGCAAGAACAAGACTCAATCTCTGTGCGTGGGCGTCGGCAGTTCGCAAGGAAATATGGCAAAAAGAAGTCTTCGCTATCTAATAATGGTATCAGAGCCGAAAGATCTAGATGCTTTAGCGCATGCAGGTGGAGGGAATCGAACCTTGGTGGCAACTATGAGAGGCAAACTCTCTATCAACTAAGCCATGCTCACATGATGAATGTAGCTTTCCTTATTTACATATAGGTTTGTGCGCAAGCTGCTGCCGCCTTTCAGCTTTGGGAGGAGGAGATATAGATTATCTTCTCTCCCTTCTTCAAGACTTATTTGGTAGCTATAGATGGTGGTTAGAGGATCAGCCTACAACATGTCATATGAGAAGTATCGCTTAGCTTCATAATCATGAAGCAGGAGTAAGAAGAATTGGCACTATGGAAATTTCAAAGAGGAAAATAAAGAAGGTAGATGGTTATGTGTAAAGGCCATGCAAACATGGAGGTTTTCCGTTGCACTCCTTATTAGATAAGTTGTGTGAAGGCAATAATAAGCTTCAAGAGTTACTTAAGTTACAGGTTCAGAGCCTCTGATTCGGATGACAAAGAGAAGGGAGAAATCCTCAGCTCTTAAAGGGTTTGAGAGACAATTCTTTGAGGGAAATCATATTTATGGAGAGTATGGAGTATGTACTCTCATCTAGAGTCACAAAATCCCTCAAAATACAAGAAATCACAAGCTATAAGTATCTCCAAATAGGTATGTTCATGATTTTACACATAAATTTCAGGAGCTATTTTGATAAATAGCCATTTTGGGAAGGGGAGAAGAGGAGGTATTTTTCATAGATTTATGGAAAAAACCATGCACACTTATAGTCTGGTGTATTGACTTCCATATAAAATTAAGAAATCCAAAAGATACCTCAGTTTGATGGGAGTTTGAAGCTCCACAAAACCCCCTTCCATCACAGTTTGAGAAAAAGTTTCAGCACCTCAATCTAAGAAAATCTCATTTTGGAAGAGGGAAAAAGAGGTGTTATAGCTATGGATGGATGGGAAAAAGTGTATATACTGAGAGTATGGTGTATGGACTTCTTATGTGAATCATTAGATTCATTAAAATGATAAGTTAAGGAGGAATTTTACTTCCTCAAAGACCCCCTTCCCACACTTTTTGGCAAAAATTTTAGATGTTGATTTTTAAGACCATTTAAGAGGCTTCCCATGGATGAGTGCACACGTACATGAAGTATGGTGTATGAATTACCTGGAAGAAGAGAAAATCCAAGAAAAATCCACATTTGGAGTGGATTAGAAGCTTGCTAAAAGCTCCCATTTAAATTTTTGCATAAAAGTAAAAATCTTGTTTTAGGTCTACTTTGGGGAGCGAATTAGCATGCTCGAAGGGAGGATTTGGAAAGGTGAAAATAGGCCCAAGCATCTTCATATATCACTCTCTGAGGTTATGGAGAGAAGTTTAGGATTTTCTTGATGGAAGAATGCTTTAGGGCACCCCAAAAATCACATTTTCACACTTTTTCCAGCCCCTCCAACAGTCCATTAGTTTGGAATGTCCCGCTTGGAATGGCCATATCTTGGGCTAGAAAACTCCAAATTGTACGTGCTATGGCTCGTTTCAAAGAGCACAAGTCTAATTTCAGTATATCAAAAGAAATTTTGGAAAAAAAGTATTTTTGTCGGTCTAAATAGGTCTGCAAAGTCTGAATAGTCTTTGGTGACTACCTTCCGGGAGCCATATCTTTCAAACCGGGAAGTCGATTTGAGTAATTTCACTTCGAACTCTTTGCACATGCTATATATTGCAGTTTATGAACATTTGCAGGTCCTAAAGTGGTCTTTTTAGGTCTAAAAAAGGATTACTAAGGCATTTTTTGAGTAATTTTGCATTATTTTAGTAATCATTTGACCATGCTTTATGTTTTGGGAAGTGATCCGATGTTATCGGACACTTCAAAGTTTATGTTAGGACCTGAGGAGGAAGGTGCAGAGGTCTCGAAGCTCCCTGAGAAGGATTGGATGCATGCAATTCAAAAATCAAAACTATTTGGTTGCTATCAATTGCTTTTAGGTTTTTGCAGGTTATGGAGTCTATATATGAGTTTATGGCGTGCATGCCATGGGCCTGTCAAGCCCTATGTTGTTGGGTGGCGTGTGTGCCACTGAGCTTATGGTTTAAATTTTTTTGGATTCCATTTCTTGGGGAAATACTGTCGAAAAATTTCCCACCTCATGGCGTTATATACGCACTTGCCTTTAGGCAAGAATGTTATGGCATAGTAACATGCCTTTCTGCAAACATCAATAAGTTTTAGGTATGCTTATAAGCATGTATTTGATGGACTTAGGACCATCATAGTAGTATACATAAGGCAACTTCAGTAGTCACAGGATCCCTACACATAATCCTTATGGATTTAGACCATAGGATTGCTAACGGAAGGAGCTACACCTTCACCATTAGTATTGTGCACAAGCAATCCTATAGGTTTTAGGAAGTTTCATATAGGCACGGGAGATACATATCTAATACTCTCCAAAGAAGTGAAGATTTACTTATCCTCATAAGAGTCTCACAGTATGATTAGGAGACTATGGGGTATTATTAGGGATACCCAAAGAGTGACTAGTTTCACTCATGCACATCACTTGAGCAAGTTGTGAAGCATTTTTACTACACTACTAAGGAAACCAATTAGATGGGATCACACAGATGGGTTTCATGAGACAGCATCGACGGGTGCTTATGTGATTCGAGTGATGGTTAGGAAGGCCACAGGTATGGCACTAGCTCTATGACTCAGAGCATAGATTCCTTAGTCGGGAATAGTTGGGGTACCCAATACATACATATGTATATAGGGATCTACAGAAAGGTACCCAGACCTAGTCTTGGTACCTAGGAACAAGTTGGTTTGGAACAGAAAGGGATATCCATTGTCACATATTGACTAGAACCAAACTAACTAGTTCGAGGTCATGGGACTCATTTGAGTCCACTGATATGATTTTAGGATATCGGATTCATTAGAGTCCACTGTATATTCCATTACATGGAATATATATTCAGTTTAGTGCAGGTATGACACCATGAATTGGAAGAAGTTTTCACTGGTATGGGACGGTGGAAATGACTTCCCTTTGAGCACTCTTCTTCTATGGCCAGGAAGAAAAGGACTCATCATTCATGGCATCATGTCTCACTAGATCAGAGGAGAGCTCTTAGTAGACATCTCCTTAGGATTGGGAGTTATCCCTCATACTTTAGGGAAGATTTATTCTTCCACTCGAGAATGTGATAGGTGATTTTATCACCATGGATATCACATACTCATTTTGATGTTTTTAGGAAGGATAATTCCATGAGTTTGATGGGATCGTATAGACGCATACACAGGGATGGTTGGCATAGATAGCTCTTTACTATGGATACACATGTGTTTACGGTATCATGTCACATCATTGCTGACCATTTTAGTAAAGGGCTTTGACCCTTATTAGGAATTTATTTTCTCCACTCTTCGCTACATACACCTTCATTAGTTAGGGGAGATTTGTTCTCCATCTTCATAGGAATATGTATAATGAGGGATTATGCATTACTTATGGAAGAGAGGACTAAATAAATTCATGAGTTTCTCTTTTAAGGAAAGGAGAAAGTGGGAATCACCTCAGAGATCCATGAGAGATCTCACTTTAGTTCAGTGGTCTCACTTTAGCTCCTCCTCTTTGAGAGAGAAAGAAGGAAAGGAAAGCATGATTTCTTCATAGGAGAAGAATAGAGTATGTTTTCCTTTAGAGAGAAGAGATGTTTGGGAAACATCTCTTAGTCTATATTTCAGAAGGAATTCATTTCCTCTACTTTTTCAATGTAATTTTCCTTCACATGGGAGTATGATTCTCCACTATTTGGGGAGGGAAAAGTATGGAGAACTTACATATGTGTTCTCAGTTATGGATGAGTAGAGCAAATGGATTCAAAGGAGTCTCTTCCAAAGGGAAAGGGAAAGTGGAATAGATTCCACTACCAAAGCTCTTTTCCTTAGAGGAGATTATACAGAGAGAGACATAGAGAGAGTTTCACTTTCTCACTTTTAGGTTGTCTAGATAGAAGTGGCACTCTTCTATCAAAGACAAGAGGGGGATCAGTTAATCATGATGGTTAGATTAATTCTCACATGGAGACTCTAAAGAGGAGTAATTATCTTACTCCAGTGATGGTCTTTGACTAGATGACATGATCTAGTTATTGACATTAGTTAGACTGGGAGTAGACTTATGACTCTTCTCTTTAGGTTTTATAGGAGATAGAGATATATCTAACCTATTATGGTACCAAAATCTTAGTTGGTGTTACATCATGAGTATGATGAGTAAACATCAGTTAGGAGGATGGGTACTTAGGGATTATCTGAATCTCAAAGGGAATGCTTTCTGCATTCATATGGCAAACTACAGGGAAGAGAAATATTAGAGTTTGCAGTAGCACCAAAAAATGCTCTTCCAATAGAACTTAGTCCAATGGTAAAGGATGACAAACCACAGATTTCTTGGTTGGTCGAATGTAGAGATTTCATTTTACTACCAAGAAATTCTTATGTATGAGCTAGATGATGGATTTGCATAGTTCACAAGGTAGTTTAGACAAAACTACTACTTGTGATTACACTCAAGGTTAGCAAGACCTAGAGTGGTATGAGGGCAATCTATCATGTACTCCTGGATGGGTTTGAAGTCACTTTTTATGGGACTCTGTTCTATACTTCAGAGAATTCTCACTATGGTACGGTCAAACTTATAAGTTTGGCATTGTACACTTGTTTCTCATACTATTCCTCCAAGGAGGATACATCATATGGACTTAGGTCATTTGGATGATGTTGTATGTTATGGGAGTGATTGTTTGGAGGTGGAGTGTACATGGGAGATAGTAAGCACCACTTAGACGGTTTCCCACCTTTGAGATGATCTCATATGAGACTTCTTAAGGGGAAGGATATGGGGAAACAGCACACAGAGATGACCATGTACATACAGTACATGGGGTTCAGGGGAGACCAAGCACTTTCTTCTACCATTACGGACATTTCATGTACTTTTTCGAGGACAAAAATGCTTTCAAGGGGAAGGAAATGTCATATGATATTCATTGGGATATGATATTCATATGGGTAGTTCATGCCACATAGCATATCATGGATATCATTGTATATCTTTGGTAGAATAAAGAGTAAAAACTCTCTCATAAGTGAGTTGGAAGAGACTTGATGAGCTCGGCGGTCGGGTGGAAGAACAAGACTCAATCTCTATGCGTGGGCGTTGGCAATTCGCAAGGAAATATGGCAAAAAGAAGTCTTCGCTATCTAATAGGTTACACATCAATTATGGAAAAGGATTGCGGTCTCACTTTAATGGGATCATGATTAATTTCCATACTAATGTGCTAATCTTTTGTAGCAGATCTTCTCCACATTTGCATCCATCATCATGCAGATAGAAGGACCATATGAAGCTGGCCCCAGTGTACCGGTGGTCAATTTTGGCGAGTTACTGGCCCAGCCACATCCTAAACCACAACCACCTGAATTTCAAGGATTCCCAGGACCAATGCCGATTGATGACCCTCCTAGGGGATACACCGAAAAAGTTCACCATAATTACCATTGGTTCCAAGGTTTAGCAGGACCTTTGGTAGACGTAGACTTCATTTTTGATGCCACATTGACTTTTGATAGTATTAAGTGGAGCAAGTATCAATTTTTCTTGAGATAATTTGAAGTGCTCCAAAATACAAAAGAGTTAAAGCACGTTTGGGCTAGAGCACATTTCACAGAATACTTCAGTGACCCATTACCCAAACTAGATTTTTATAGATGCTACTACCTAGTGACCACATTTACAGCCTTCGAGAACAAGGACTTGCCGAGTACTTTTATTCTATCATCTTTGGTAAATGACCCCCCATTCAAGAAGTTCTATCTTTCTAAAGACCTCATTCGGGTAGCAATTAAGATCCATGGAACTCACATGCCAACAAAGCATGAAAGACTTATTCCAAAGCTGATGAAGCGTGGTGATGTCATGAAATGGGAAGACATTTGGCCATTACACTTGAATTATCTAAGCCGTTACGTATATGTATGCAACATTTTGCATTCCCAACTCAAGATCGTTTTTCACTATGCCTCACAACCGTATTTGGTTCGGATTATATTTAGCATGTATTGGGCCCCAAACAATAGATCTTGCAAGTTGGATCATTGATCAATTGTACTTAGCTCAGCAGAGATGGGAAAGGAAAAATGTCATCCATGGATGTTGCGCTCTCACTCGAATTGTTTATATGTGTTTGGCATATGACTTTCCTATAGAACGCGCAATGACAAGTGAAGAATTGAAGGCATTCAAAGGGGCTACCAAGAAAGCCAGGAAAGCTAACAAGGGACGCGCAGGCAAGGGCATGCATGGATCTATCACATGTTTGCAAGTTCTAGAGTCCCCGTCACCTCAGCCATCTCGAGAACACTCACCAATGGAATCCCCTGCACCTATACAACCCATACGCATACGCCTCTCATGACCGGTTATCACAGAAGGTACTACCAGCGCTGCTACCTCTCAAGCAACCTGTTAACTATGTTTATGGCTGATTTTTTGGCACTGATATGTCTCCATTGTGTGGAATAGATGTTTGTCTGCAAGTACTGTGACGATGGAAAATGTGTGCTATGCGCAAGAGAGACACTAGAATGTTGTGCCAAATTGGGCTTGAGGGGGTCTTGCCAATGTTGTTACCTTTGGTCGCAGCTAAAAGTTGGTTGCAGTGTGGGGGCCATTGACAAGGGTAGAGAAGTATATGTGGAGCGGCCTTGCAAAGGGGCTTATGTGACCACATACCATTGTTGGTTGTGTACTTGTTAACATGAAGACAAAATCTGGATTGCTCACAAGAGCATAGGAAGTATTCTAGGATCTCCCTATCAAAGATGTGAATGTTGGGAATGTTTTGGTTTTGGGTTGTGGGAAACATGAGCATGTTCAAGAGGCAATATGTTTGTGTTACAGCTATGGACAACCACCCTAATTATTGTGGGCCAAAACCATCTCAAGCACCAAAAACAAGGAAATTCATGTCAATGATTTATTTTGATTTCAGAAATTTTGCGAATGCCTTGCTTGAGCATAGAGTCGCGAGCTCAATATTTGTGTGCTAAAGAAGGGTTTATTATGGGTTTTTTTGTTTTCCCCCCTCCTCTTTTTTGTATCGTGCAGGTACGCAAGGATGAAGGCATGGGCAGTGGGTTGGCTGCCTCTGTCAGAGGCAGGATGGCAGGAGGAAGGGGGGAAATGCCCCATTAACACACACGTTTGAGGTTATGTCCAGGAGGGTGGATCAGAAGGTTCTTCAGAGACGTATGCATAGAAGAGCGTGGGAGGAAGTTTTTTTTTGGGGAAAGGACATTGCAGGGGAAGGACACTAGGAAGAAGGCCTTGATGGCACACGCTTGGGGGGCTGTTGCATTTTCGCAAGGAGGGAAAGCATATATGTAGAGGGGCAAAACGAGCACTTCTTCTTCTTCTTCTTCGTTTTTTACCTTTTGGCCGCTGTTGTTTTGGTTGGGGGTTTTCCTCCTTAGGGCGGGGAGAAGAATCGTGTGTTGTGGTGTTTCTTCTGTAGTAGTACAGGTACGCAAAGGGAAGCTCAGAAGGAGTATTGGTTCTTGTCCGCTTGTTTGTTCTCAGCAGGACTGTTGGCGAGGGAGCAGCAGCGGGACTCTATCGTTTTTGCTTGTTCCCTCCATGGGGGCACACATTTTCGAGGAAAGGGCACAGAGATGCCAAGGATGACTGATGCCCGTTCAGGTGGCTATTGGAGAAGGTGACTCGATGACTGACGGTGAAGGGAGGAACAAGATCGGGTTTGAAAGGAAAGACATGGAGGGAGGAATCGGATCTAGCCTGCTTCATTCTGGGCTGGAAGCTTGATTCGCAGGAGAAAGAAAGGGACAGAAGCTGTTCAAGAAATCAGTCTCTCATCCGAGAGCTTCGTCTTGCCGCACATGCGTGGAAATGAGCCAAAGGAAAGGTAAATCAAAGATTCAGATATTTGATGAACAAGAGAATCATGAAGTGCAGGTTGAAGTGGAAGAGACACCAAGATTTGATCCAGAATGTGAAGAACCAAAAACCTCAAGAAGTGGAGAACTCAGGAGGTCTACAAGGCACAAATGGCAACCTACAAGGTATAGCTATGATACTTCATTCTTGACTACTAAGGATTATGCTTACATGGTTAAAGCAGATGAAGATCCTTCTACATATGAAGAAGCAAAAGGTAAAGAGATTTGGGAAAAAGCTATGCAGGAAGAATATGATGCATTGATGGAGAATCAAACATGGGATTTGGTTCCAAAACCAAATAGTCAGAAGATCATTGGATGCAAGTGGGTCTATAAGACAAAGAGATTTGCAGATGGAAGTGTGTCTAGGTACAAAGCTAGACTTGTTGTTAAAGGGTTTGCTCATACATATGGTATTGACTATGATGAGACTTATAGTCCAGTGGCAAAGATGACAATCATTAGAACACTCATAGCAATTGTTGCATGCAAAGGTTGGAAATTGTGTCAATTAGATGTGAAGAATGCTTTTTTGAATGGTTATATTTCAGATGATGTTTTCATGGAGCAACCTCAAGGATTCAGAGATGGAAGATATCCAGATTATGTGTGTAAGCTCAAGAGAGCTTTATATGGCTTGAAGCAGGCCCCAAGGGCATGGAACTATAGGCTTGTAAAGTTCTTAAAGGAACTTGGATTTCAAGTATCTAAAGCAGATAGTAGCTTGCTTGTCAAAGCAAGTGATGATGGGTTCATTTACATATGTGTATATGTTGATGATATAATTCTTACAGGTACAAATGAGAAAGTCATACAAAGCCTAAAGAAGCAAATGGAGAAAGAGTTCAAAATCAGTGACTTGGGAGATTTGTCATACTTCTTGGGCATGGAAATTTCATACACTCAACATGGAGTGTATGTGACTCAAGAAAGGTATTTGAAGAATTTGTTAACCAAGTTTAAAATGAATGATTGCATAGTAGCACCTACTCCAATGGAGGTAAAACATAAATTGAGCAGATTTGGAGGTGAAGAGTTCAAGGACATGAAACAATATCAGAGTTTGGTTGGTAGTCTTATCTATGCTACATTAACTAGGCCTGATTTATCATATGCAGTTGGGGTGTTGTCTCAATTTATGCATTGTCCTAGGAAAGAGCATTGGATTGCAGGTCAAGAGTGTTGAGGTACATTAAGGGAACACTCAAAGAGGGTTTGTATTATGGTTTTACATCAGATACAAATATCAAAATATATAGTGATGCAGATTGGGCAGGTAATCCAGATGATAGAAGGTCAACCTATGGATACATGTGTTATGTGGGAGATAAGTTAATCTCTTGGTGCTCAAAGAAGCAACATACAGTTGCTTTGTCATCTACAGAAGCAGAGTACAAAGGCATGGTTGAAGCTGCAAAAGAAGTGATATGGCTTAAGACTCTCATGAAGAGTTTTGACACTATACAGAGCATACCTATCATTTATGGAGATAACATGAGTTCATTATATCTAGCTGCTAATCCTGTTTTTCATGCTAGGACCAAACACATTGAGATACAGTATCACTTTCTAAGAGAGAAGGTGATGGATAAAGAGATTGAAGTTATACATACTTCAACAAAAGATCAGATAGCTGATATGCTTACAAAGAGTTTGGATGGACCAAAGTTACAGAAGTTCAAAGATATGGCAGGTATAAAGAAGATAAGAGAAACCTCAATTGATGATTGAGGGGGAGCTGTTGGTGCAGACCAATCACCAATTGAAGTTTGGAAGACAAAAAGATGGAGATAAGATCAAGTCTTGAAGCAAAGAAGGTGGTTACATTCACAGGATGAATGATATGTACACATATGTACATTAGTGAAGACATAGATCACTTATACTTTTGTTTAGTTATAAGCTTGTACATATTTGCCTATAAATACTTTGGAAAAATGTTGGGGCAATAGAGGAGACAATAGGAGAGTATGAGAATAGTGCATTTGTAAGTTGTAAGACTCATTAGAGTTCATAGGAATGAGAAGAAGTCTCTCTCACAACTCAATTGTAATTTTCTGAGGAATAGAAGAAAAGTTGTGCCCGAAGTTTTCGTGTCTTCTCCTTCTGTGGTAGATATTCTGTGGAATGCTTTTGTACAAGTCTAAGTCTAGAGTAGATTGATCTCTATACAAAATTTCAGCTTCCAATTGTAATCAGGTTAAGAGAATTGTGTGTAGGAACATTCATATGTAAAGAATGTTCACAGTCTTCTGAAACAGGCGCAGATTTCGAGTTCAATGAAATGAGTAGTGCTCAGTGCACAGTGTAAAGTTTTACACATATGATAGCTCAAAATCTAAGTTGAGAGATAAGCTATCTACAGCTAAAAGGATTTGATCAAACGGGTTCAACATTGTGAGAACCAAAGCTAAGAAGTTAGGGGTGTCCGAATCGACTTCTCAGAAGTGCAAATTTAGACATAGGTAACTTGTGAAGTAAATTTCTCAAGATCTACTGAATCTTTTGGAGTGATTTGACTTGGAGGAGGTGCGCAATCTTTAGGCGACACCTTGTGCAAAGTTTCATAAAAAACTTTACACATTTACTCAATCAATGAGAAAGATATATGCAGCAGACTTTCTGAGTAATCTTCTTTTTCACAGTTTGTTCAAGAATTTGATATTTGGTCATTGATCTTTTAAATTGGTGAAGGTTTTGACTTACTCTTGATATAGAGGTGCTCTAAGTTCAAGAGTAGGTTGTTCTTTTGGAGATTAACACTCTCCATCACAAGGATGCCGCCAGATATTGCACAAGGTCCCAGGAGACGGTGGTTTTCATTTTGAGGTTACTTCAAAAGAGATGTCAACAAAAGAGAAGCAAGCGAGCTAGGTTGAAGAGTTCTGAGAACAGGACATAGGAATGAACATTAAGGATACGTAGTCCCTTTTTGACGGACCACTGTACAAGATCAAGCGGATAACCGAGAGCGCAAGAGCCTATATATACATATGATCCTTTTTGTCGAGCATTTACCTAGAATAGGATTGCTAAGAGCTAATGTTGAGTGTCATTTTGCAGATAGGTAGCAAATAAGCACAGGATGGCTGACCGGGCACAACAACAAGCACAGTTCGAGCTAGTACTTAAATTTGCAGATCAGGCCTTTTTGAGTATGGAGATATATGCAGAGAAATTGTTCACTAAATACGACGCCGAGGAAGCGCATTGGTTGGTCGAGTTCCTCAATCAAGGTTTGGGTGTCAAATTTCCATTTGTGCAGTTTGAACAGTATTTGATGTATTGGAGAAGAATCATCGAGGATAGATATTTTTATTATGATTCCACCAGAGATATGCCGCTAGACAAAGAGGGTTTATGTTGGGCTTGGGTGGAACAATTGGTCATAGGCAGCGATGACGAGGCTCCTGAGGCGGAGCCGGATTCGCCTTCCTAGAGAGTACTGTTGAATGAAAGAACCTTGAAAGATATATACAGGGATAAAAGTGTTCTTGGATTACCAAACATATCAAAGCAACACATGATCAATAGATTTGATGCATGTCAGATTGGGAAGGCAGAAAGACAACCATTCAACCAAAAGGTTACATCCACAACAACTTATTGGACCTAGTACATACAAATGTATGGGGGCCAAGCCAAAAACCTTCATTGGCAAGATCAAGGTATTATGACTCATTTATTGATGAACATAGTAGATGGACTATTCTGTACTTTATCAAGAGTAAGAATGAATTCAGATCCTTCTCTATTCATCAAAAGGGATCACAATGAGTTTATCTATCTATGTGTATATGTAGATGATATTATTGTGAAAGGTGATGATCTGAATGGCATTCAAAGGATCAAGAGATGCATGCAAGAGGAGTTCAAAATCAATGACTTAGGTGAGCTCACATATTTCCTAGGTATGGATGTGATTTATAGAGATGAAGGGATGTATGTAACTTAGAGAAGATGCATTGAAGGCCTACTTCTCAAGTTCAGAATGGAGAACGCAAAGCTTGCAGGTACACCTTTGGAATGGAACATAAACTAAGTGTTTATGAAGGTGGGCATATTGATGATCCTAAAGAGTATCAAAGTTTAGTTGGTAGCTTGATATACGCTACTCACACAAGACCATACATATCATATAGTGTGGGAGTGCTTAGTCAGTTCATGCACTCACCTAGAAGGCCACACATGGATGCTACAAAGAGAGTACTCAAGTACCTCAAAGGGACACTTAATGAAGGTATCTATTATCCTTACTCATTAGACTTGGATATCAAAATCTATTCAAATGCAGATTGGGCACGAGCAAAGGATGATAGAAGAAGTACCTCTAGATACTTAGCATTTGCAAGTTTAGAAATGGTGTCATGGAGTTCCAAGAAGCAACCAACAGCGGCTTTATCTTCAACTGAAGCAGAGTATAGAGATCTAACTATTGCAACTCAAGAAGCAATATGGCTCAAGGAGTTGTTCTCAAATTTGGGACTTGTAAGTTCCAAACCACACTTACTTGGAGATAATGTAAGTTCCATGCCTCTAGCTATAAATCCAATTTTTCATGCGAGCACAAAGCACATAGAATTCCATTACTGCTTTGTAAGAGAGATGCTTATGGCAAAGGAAATTGACATAAATGAGAAACAAATAGCAGACATGATGACAAAGGCACTTGATGGGTTAAATCTTTGTAGACTCAAAGCTATGGCATGTATTCAACCTATCAGAGAATAAAGAATCAAGCATGATTTAGCTTGAGGGGGAGCTCTCAGAACAACAATATTTCATTATGCTTGATGAGGATATGTTCTACATCAAAATCCATCATTAGAATGATGCCACATTTACTCCTTGTAGAGTTTTATTTGCATTCATTTATTGTATTGAGTGATTAATCACATATAATCACTTTCTTATGTAAGTTGCAAAGCATTTACCTTTGTAAAAGGGAAAAGTAAAAGGCCTAAAAACCATGAGTTAGAAGTGGTTGGGATTGATTCTCAATCAATCAATCAAAAAGTAGATGTGATTTCAACTTTCTCTTTTCCTAGATTATATGAAAAATTCCAATCAATCTAAACTAACAAACGCCTGATTTCGAATCCAAATTCATGGAGAAAAGGTGTGGACATATCCTCAAGAGTCTATATGAATATTTCCCAACATTTTTACATTAATGAGATTGATGATTTGACGTAATACATATATGCTTTGATCATTGCTTGGTGCCATTTCTGTTCACTGCTCATTCTTCCTCATATTCAATCAAATTATAGAGCATTCTGCTCTCACTATAGAGCTTTAAATCAAGATTTTAAGCACTCATTGGAAAGGTTTTAATTTTCTAGTTTATGCATACAAATTTTCAAGTCATTTGGTTGATTACTTCCATAGAAATTCAAGTTTTTTAGTCTCAGTGTTTGAAAGTCACAACTTCCATCCATTTTTTAAAAGATTTTTGTGAGCTAGTCAAGGTGCAAGTTATCTATTTTGCATCAACTTGTTCTTGTTGATGTTCCAAAGTAACTATTGGTTTCATTGCACAAACCACAAGCCTATAAGGTCTACTTTACATATCCAAAGAGCTAGGACTGGTCCTATGCTATTTTGCTGGACCAACTTCACCACTTGACAACTCAACTTTCCTAGCCTCTCCAAGCTTCTCCAACTTGCTTCAGACTTTCTTCTCCATGGCTTCATTCCATTCCCTATGGTTATTTCTCTTCAAAATATTTAGGTTCTTCACAATCTATAATGTAATTCATGTAGGCATAATATCTTGTAGTGAATGATCATAGATTAACCATTGAATAGGGTATTTCACCCTATTGGATGACCTTATCTCACCATTAGGTGGTAGAAATCTCTTACTCCTTGGTTTGGATGCTTTAAAGCTTGGAGTTTCAAATTTCTCCACATATTCAACACTTGTAGAGTCCATGTCTACCCATCCATGGCCCTTATTATTTGCCTTTTCCTCTCCTTTCTACTTCCTTAAATTGAATGATCTTCATTCCTTGTCTTCCCTTGCAAAGGTGATGTCGTATTTCCTCTATAGGTGTGCTTGAAGTGATTGGACCACTTATGTCCATGATTTGTTTTTGCTCTTTAAGCTTCTTCTTGGCTTCATGTGCATCTTCAACTTGTAACACACCTTTTGTACCATACTAAGGTAGTAATGCAATAAATTTTACATCCATAGACACCTTAAGCTATTTTGAGTTATGGTTATAATATCTAAGTTCCTTTTGCGCTAAAGAATATCCAAGAAATATACACCTATCAGCCTTTGAGTCTAAGTTGTGTCTCAAGTCTTGACATATATGAACATACCTCACACAACCAAACACTTTGAGATGTGAAAGATTGAATTTCTTACCACACCAAGCTCTATAAGGTATGACTTCATGTAATCGTGAGGCTGGAAACCTCTTCATAATGTATATGGTTGTCTCTGTTGCATCAACACTCTAAGAATTAGGGACATTCATTTCATTTAACATAGCTCTAGCCCCTTCTGCTATATATATATATATATATATATATATATATATATATATATATATATATATATATATATATATATATATATATATATATATATATATATATATATATATATATATATATATTGCTCCATTTTGTTGGGCTCTATACGTGCAAGTGAATTTCCTTTTGATGCCATGATCAAGTAGAAACTCTAAAAATTCATTTCAAAAATAATTTCCCCTTCCATCCAATATGAGCTAGGTTCTTAGGTGATGTGGTAAAACACCTCTGACTTTGTCTTCATGCAATACATCAAACCAAACCTTGAAGGATCATCTATAAATGTGACAAAGTATCTCTTACCTCCAATGGATGGCTCCCTTGTTGGAGACAATATCAAAGACTGCTAGGATTAGTAGTCTTCTTTATACATTCCTCTACAAAGAAATGATGTGGCCGTGCTAGCTAGTTCATTCACCTCCCAATGGGATAGTGTGGGTTCAAAACCCATTGGCAACATCGGTGCAGGGCAGACCTTCTTTTGGCATGTTATTTTTCAAAAAGCTAAATGAAAAATCGGTGCCAAACTTTGCGAATATTTTTTTGGAAATTACTTTAGCGATTGTGCCTTTATGAAGATGTCGATTTTGCAATGATCATAGCTTTTATAGACTGGCTTTTTATGGTACATCAATACTATATAAGAAGAGCCAATCTTCTCAAGGATTATCATCACTGAAGGAGCAATCAGTTCAAGATCTTGGAGGAATGTTCTTACATACTAGGAGGGAAGTGTGCTCTACATCTAGAGACATCTAGAGGAGTCCATGTCAGCAACATATTGTGAGTAACAAGTCTACATATATCCTCACTTGTTCATTCACTAGTTTCTGATTCAGATAATCAAAACTCGAGTTTGTTGTAAAACAGTTATAAACTATTCATATTATCCATATTCTCACACACACAGTCTTCATACCTCTTAGGCACACAATTTCTTGTATCTAGTTCCTATTTTTGCCTAGATTCTAGAAACATATTCACACATTGTAATTTGACATTTGAATATAGATAGTGTAGGTGAGCACTCCAACTTACCGTACACCTTGGGAATTTCATCTATTCTCTCTCTATCTCTCACTCGTCATCTTTTTGAGTCTTAAGGTATGTATGTTAAGGTTCATGTGTTGGAGGATCCTATAAACATGTGATTAATTGTTATTGAGCCCCACCTCACTTCCAACATTTGGTATCAGATCATAGTTGACATACACCCTTAGCCAGATGAGTGATTATAGACTTGAGAATGAAGACAAGCTTGAGAAAATATCTAATTATCCAATGTGGCATTTTATGATGATCAATATGTTAGTATCAAAGGACTTATGGAATATTTTCAATGGCACTTATCCAAGGCCAAGACAAGTCGGAGAAGATGTTGCATCATCTTCTAGAAGACCTCCTATTCCTATTTTTGCTCAATAGGAGGTTAATGAAGAAGAAAAAACTCTTTCATCATCAGGAGTCAGTGGTCTACTATCAAATTACTTCCTACAGAAGAGCAATCCAAATGGGATTCGAGGGATGCACAAGCACTTTCATATATTGTTATGGCAGTCAAGAGGCATATTATACCTCAAATTAAGTAATGTAGAACCTCTCGTGAGGCTTGGTTGGAGTTGGAGAATCTCTATCAGAGTAGAAACCTTACTAGGAAAGCTCATCTAAGGAGACAACTAGCCAACACAAGGATGAAAGTTGGTGAATCAGTTCAATCACATATTTTGAAGCTCAAACACTTACAAGATTAGTTACTCAATGTTGGATTCAACATTTCATATGAAAAGATGATAAATATGATGGAGAGTGTTAATCTCCAAAAGAACAAGCTACTCTTGTAGTTAGAGCACCTCTATAACAAGAATAACTCAAACCTTCACCAATTTTAGAGGATCAATGATCAATTATAAAGATTTTGAAAAATCTGTGAAGAAGATGACTACACAGAAAGTCTGTTGCACATCTCTCTCATTAACTTATGAATTGTGTAAAGTTTTTTATGAAACTTTGCACAAGGTGTTGCCTAAAGTTTGTGAACCTTCTTCAAGTTGAATCACTCCAAAAGATTGAGTATATCTTGAGAAATGATCTCAACAAGTTACCTATGTCTAAAACTGCTCTTCTGAGAAGTTGATTTAGACACCTATAACTTTTAACACTTGATTCTCTCAATCTAGAACCCATTTATGAAAATGCTTTTAGCCACAGATAGCTTACCTTCCAACTTAAAGATTGAGTGCTTGCTTGCTCAAAACTTTACACTATGGAAGGAGAACTGACCAAAACATTAACATCAAATTTTGCGCCTGTTTCAGGAACCAGTGAACACTTCTTCACATATGAATGTTCCTACACATAATTCTCACATCCTGTTTACAATTAGGCTCTCAAACTTTAACCATAGACTCATTAACTATGGACTTAGACATCTACAAAAGGATTCTCAAAATGATCAAGCACAGAACGAGAATGCTCAGAAACATCGGGTGCAATTTTCTTTCATTCCTGAAGGAATTTACAACTAAATGATGAGAGAGAGTTTACTCACTTCTAGGATGTCTAATAACTCATACAACTACTGATTTCTCTATTCTCATGCTCTCTCATATTTGCCCCAACATTTTACTTGTATATATAGGTAAATATTTACAATATCATGACTATACAAAAGTATAAGTGAACTATCTCTGAATTAATGTACATATTTGTACACATCTTCATTTTCTGAATATGCACTTCCTCCATGCTTCATATCTTGAACTTTTCTTTAGTCCTTGACTTCCAAACCTTCATTAAAACTTCAATTGTTGATTACCCTGCACCACCAGCTCCCCCTCAATCATCAATTGAGGTTTTCTCTATCTTCTTTATACCTGACATGTCTTTGAATCTCTGTAGCTTTGGTCCATCCAAGCCTTTTGTTGGCATATCAGCTATCTGATATTTTGTTGAAGTATGTATAACTTCGATCTCTTTATCCATCACCTTCTCTCTTAGAAAGTGATACTGAATCTCAATGTGTTTAGTCCTGGCATGAAAAACAGGATTAGCAGCTAAATACAATGAACTCATGTTATCTCCATGAATAGTGGGTGTACTCTGAATGATGTCAAAACTCTTCATCAGAGTCTTAAGCCATATTACTTCCTTTGCAGCTTCAACCATACCTTCGTACTCTGCTTCTGTAGATGACAAAGCAACTGTGTGTTGCTTCTTTGAACACCAAGAAATTAACTTATCTCCCACATAACACAAGTATCCATAAGTTGATCTCATATCATCAGGATTACCTGTCCAATCTGCATCACTATATATCTTGATGTTTGTATCTGATGTAAAACCATAATACAAACCTTCTTTGAGTGTACCCTTAATGTACCTCAACACTCTTTGACCTGCAATCCAATGTTCTTTCCTAGGACAATGCATGAATTGAGACAAAACTCCAACTGCATATGGCAAGTCAGGCCTAGTTAATGTAGCATAGATCAGGCTACCAACCAAACTTTGATATAGCTTCATGTCCTTGAACTCTTCACCTCCATATCTGCTTAATTTGTGATTCACCTCCATTGGAGTAGGTGCTACCCTACAATCATTCATCTTAAACTTGATCAACAAGTTTCTGAAATACCTTTCTTGAGTTACATACACTCCATGTTGAGTGTATGAGATCTCCATGCCCAAGAAATATGACAAGTCTCCCAAATCACTGATCTTAAATTCTTTCTTGATTTGCTTCTTTAGGCTTTGAATGCCTTTCTCATCTGTACCTATAAGAATTATATCATCAACATATATGCACATGTAAATGAATCCATCATCACTTGCTTTAACAAGCAAGCTACTATCTGCCTTTGATACTTGAAATCCAAGTTCTTTCAAGAACTTTACAAGTCTATAATTCCATGCCCTTGGGGCCTGCTTCAAACCATACAAAGCTCTCTTGAGCTTACATACATACTCTGGATACCTTTCATCTCTGAATCCTTGGGGTTGCTCCATGAAAACATCATCTGAAATATAACCATTCAAAAAAGCCTTCTTCACATATAATTGACATAATTTCCAACCTTTACATGCAGCAATAGCTATGAGTGTCCTGATAGTTGTCATCTTTGCCACGGGACTATAGGTCTTATCATAATCTATTCCATAAGTCTGAGCAAAACCCTTCACAACAAGTCTAGCTTTATATCTAGACACACTTCCATCTGCATACCTCTTTGTCTTGTAGACCCACTTGCATCCAATGATCTTCTGGCTATTTGGTTTAGGAACCAACTCCCATGTCTGATTCTCCATCAATGCATCATACTCCTCCTGCATAGCTTTCTCCCAATTCTCCTTACCTTTTGCCTTTTCATATGTAGAAGGGTCTTCATCTGCCTTCATCATATAAGCATAATCTTTGGTAGCCAAAAAAGAAGTTTCATAGCTATACCTTGTAGGTTGCCACTTGTGTCTTGATGAACTTCTGAGTTCTCCACTCCTTGAGGTCTCTAGTTCATCACACTCAGGATCAAATCTTGGCATTTCTTCAACTTCAACCTGCACTTCATTATTCTCCTCTTCATAAAATATCTGAACCTTTGATTTACCTTTCTTTTGGTTCACAACTTCTTCATCACCTGCATTAATATTGATTGTACATGCATACCAAGTACCTTGCTCATCAAATGTAACATCCTTTGATACAAGGAATTGTTTTGTGGATGGACTCCACAACCTATATCCCATCTGCTTATCATCATAACCAATGAATACATACTTTTCAGCTTTAGGTTCCAATTTGTGCCTTAATTGTGATGGCACATATGCATATGCCAAACATCCAAATACTTTGCAATGATCCAAGGTAGGTCTCTTACCCCACCAAGCTTCATAAGGTGTCATACCCTGCAAGGCTTAACATGGTAACCTATTAACCAAATAAGTAGCTATATTTACAGCCTCAGCCCACAAGTAATTTGGACAATTTTTCTCCTTCATCATTAACCTTGCAAACTCAACAAGAGTTCTATTTCTTCTCTCTGCTACACCATTTTGTTGAGGAGAGTACCTGCAAGTAATTTCCCTTTTTATACCTGCATTCCACAAGTAATTATTGAACCCATTAGAGAAATACTCTCCCCCTCCATCTGATCTTAGTCTCTTCAACTTATGACCTGTAATTCTCTCTGCATACACATGATAGTGTTTGAATGTATTGAATACTTCTTACTTATCTATGATCACATAGATAGTGATCCATCTGGTAGCATCATCAACATAAATCACATAATACCTTGAACCATTGATACTAAAATCTTTTGATGGTCCCCACACATCTGTATGTACCATTTCAAGATTCTCTTAATACATAAAACCATGCTTGGAATAAGTTTTCTTATGAGCCTTACCTAATTGACATGCCTCACATCTGTATGTCATATGTTGACCTGCAACATTAGGCAATCCAAGCACTGAACCATTGTTAACCTTATCCTTGATACCTCTTTCATTGAAATGTCCAAGCCTCTTGTGCCAAAGAACTAACTCAGAGATCTTATGCCCTCCATAAGTGAACAAGGCATGACCAACATTACCTTGAATCTTCAATGTGAACAATCTTCCTTCTTTCTTCCCTGAAACAATCTGTTTATACCCATTGCTAGGGTCTTCCACAAACACTCCTTCATTAGTGAATCTAACTTCATAACCTTTTTCAACAATTTGTCCTACACTTATCAGATTCTTAGGAATTCTAGGAACATACATGACCTTACTCAAGAGGGTGATACCATCCTTAGCCTTCATTGATCCAATTGACTTCACATTGTGCTTTGTATTGTCACCTGTTTGAACTTATTCTCCAAATCAGTCATCAAGGCTATGTTGCCACTCACGTGATTGCTACACCCTGAGTCAATGTAGAAGACTCTTTGGTCTTCACTTTGCCTTTCACAAGTTGCATTCATTATCAGTGTTGAATCCTCCTTCTGATCTGAAGCATAATTGTAGTAGGTATTGTTGTATTGTTTAATTTGGAATCCTCTACCTGCATTTCTTCCAAAGTAATCTCTACTACCTCTACCTCTGAAATTACCTCTTTGATTTCTGCCACCTCTTCCTCTTGAATTAAAATTCTGATTATATCCACCATTACTATGAGTATTATGCTAACAATCATTAGCTAAGTGATTTGTCTTACCACAAATCCAACAAGCTTTGACTCCATCTTTATTACTCCTGCCTCTTCCTATACCTTTGCCACCTCCTCTTCCTCTTAGGAAGTTGGCTTGACTAGTTGTGCCTTCATCTTCATTTGCTTGTTGCTTCCCTTTGCTATTTTCTTCTTATCCTTTGAATACATTGCATGACATGTACTCTTGTCACCTTCACCTTTGACATCCTGCTCAAAGGTTAACATATGTCCTAGCAACTGATTTAAGTCAGGAGTAAAATGATCAAGAGATAATTCAATAGACAAAATGAATAGCTTCCATTTGTCATCACCTCTCAACCCTCTGAGGATTTGCCTTACCAATTTATCCTCCTCAATGTCTTCATCAACTGCTCCTAATGCATCTGCCATGTCCTTCATCCTTGTTACATAGTCTGAGATGGATTGAGAGGCCTTCTTCTTGAAAAATTTACCTATGTCTTAAACTGCTCTTCTGAGAAGTCGATTTAGACACCTATAACTTTTAACACTTGGTTCTCTCAATCTAGAACCTGTTTATGAAAATGCTTTTAGCCACAGATAGCTTACCTTCCAACTTACAGATTGAGTGCTTTCTTGCTCAAAACTTCAAACTATGGAAGGAGAACTGACCAAAACATTAACATCGAATTTTGTGCCTGTTTCAGGAACCAGTGAACACTTCTTCACATATGAATGTTCCTACACATAATTCTCACAGCCTGTTTACAATTAGGCTCTCAAACTTCAACCATAGACTCATTAACTATGGAATTAGACATCTACAAAAGGATTCTCAAAATGATCAAGCGCAGAAGGAGAATGCTCAGAAACATCGTGCGCAATTTTCTTTCATTCCTGAAGGAATTTACAATTGAATGATGAGAGAGAGTTTACTCACTTCTAGGATGTCTAATAACTCATGCAATTACTGATTTCTCTATTCTCATGCTCTCTCATATTTGCCCCGACTTTTTACTTGTATATATAGGCAAATATTTACAATATCATGACTATACAAAAGTACAAGTGAACTATCTCTGAATTAATGTACATGTGTGTACACATCTTCATTTTCTGAATATGCACTTCCTCCATGCTTCATATCTTGAACTTTTCTTCAGTCCTTGACTTCCAAACCTTCATTAAAACTTCAATTTTTGATTGCCCTACACCAACAAAATACACTTCTAAAATCACTTCCATCTGCATATCATGCTTTTGTTACTTCTTTATCCATAAGAGATAGAGAACCTTCATTTGAACAGCTACAGTTCCTATTACTTCAAGATCAAGATCAACAAAAGGTTATGGAAGAGAATGATCAAACCATGCTATCATCGTCCATGGGAAAGGAAAATAAGTCTACTAGTCATTCTCCTATTGTATCCTCTATAACCAATGAAAATTCTTCAACTACATCTAATTCAAAGAAAGGAGTATGCCATTACTATAAGAAACCAGGTGATTACATAGAAGAATGCAAAACAAGGATCTTTAATGAGAAGAAGAAAGCATCAAGTAATAGTGTTGAAGATGATCCAAAACCTAAACCATCAAAGGTAAATTCATATGCATGTGTTACTATTGAGGAATCAGCTTTTGATCAAGCAGCATTAAATGCAATCTCAGATAATCCTTGGAGACCATTGCAGATGGTCATGATTTGGATGTTGTTGGTGTTGGAGAAGTAAACCTTAAGTCAAGAGCAGGTGGAAATTTCACAATTTCCAATGTTCTTTATGTCCCAGACATGAAGAAGAATTTGATCTCTATCTCTACTTTCTTTTTAGATGGTTATAAAGTTACTTTTAGAAAGATTCATGTCAGATCCTCTCACCTAATGAAGAGCATTGTTTACTTCAAGGTGAAAACAGAAGTGGCATGTTTGTATTGTCCAAAATAAGTCATGCTAATATCAGTTATGGAGAACATGAAGTTATGGCATGTTAGATTTGGTCATATCAGTTACACCTAAGGAGAACATGAAGTAGTATCGAATGCTAGATTTGGTCATATCAGTTACACAGCTCTCAAGCATATCAAAGATCAAGGTATGGTGGAGAGTTTGCCTACTTTTACTTTACCAGATGATGCAATATCATGTGAAGGATGTCTTGAAGTAAATCTTCACAAACTAACTTTCAAAAAGCATGGATACATCATGGTCACAAGGAAGTTGTAGATCATACATTCATATGTGGATGGTCCGATGAGAACAGAATATATTCAAGGTTTCAGGTACTTTGTTACTTTTATTGATGATTCTGAAGATATTCATGGATTTAGGGTCTTAAAGTGAAGTCATAGGTTTTTCCTACTTTTAAGAAATTCTTAGCTAAGATCAAGATTTTGAGAAGTAATAGAGGAGGAGAGTACATGTCTAAAAACTTCAAGTCTTTTCTTGAAGACAAAGGTATCTCTCATCAACTCACAATTGCTTACACTCCAGTATAGAAAGGTATTGTAGAGAGAAAGAATAGGATACTTGGTGAGATGATATGTAGTATGATGTCATCCAAAAAGCTTTCTCCCAAGTTTTGGTTTGATGCAGTACATACAACTAATCATATTCTGAATAGGTCTTCCACAAAATCTTTGAACGTCATTACACCTTTTGAAGCTTATTATGGGAAGAAGCCCAATGTGAGTTAGGTCAAAGTTTTTGGTTCCCCAGCTTATGTATGCTAAGGTTCATGTGTTGGAAGATCTTGTAAACCTTGTTGAGATATCAAGCTCAACATGTGATGATCCAGGGTGACACGTATCAGTTTTTCGTATGTCTGACATGTATAGTGGTCACACTAGTATATGTCAAGGATACTTCATTGAGCTTTATTAGATTGCTGGACTTTATATCTTGCACTGGGTGTATTGTTGTTTTTTAGGTCATTCTTGTACATTCCTTTTTATGTAATAGAAGAAGAAGAAGAAGAAGATCATTCTTCCTTGTCTCAATCTGTGTGTGTGCTTCTCCTTGAGAGTAAGAGTGTGTTTGTGAGCTCTCTTTCTTATCTCCTTCCTTGTGACATGGTATCAGAGCCAACGTGGCTGTAGAGAGCTCGTGGAGAAGGCGACAGTGAAGAGTATGCAGCAAATGCGATTCACAAATGACCTACGTTTGCTATGAAAATCGGCATGAAGGTAGAAGACCTCAAAATATTTTCGAGAGTTATCCCTTAGGGTCACTTATTTTTCTCAGATCGAAGTTTTGGACCCATCTCGACCTCCATTTTGAGCCTGCAAGGTGGGGCCCACAAAAAAAACAAATCAGTTTTGGAAATTGTAATGTGCACTGTGTTTCGCAACACTCATATATTCCAGATCCATAATTTCAATCCATTCAATGTACTGTTGATACACAAAAACTATGTTTTTCTGAGATCAAACTGTCACATCATAATGCAATAGTGTTCAAGTAGAAGTGTTGCTTGTAGTGTTTCGCACTGTTGAGAATTACTGCAGAAATGGCAAACACAGATGGAATGAGTCAACTTATGAGTAATAAGCTAGACAAGAACAACTTCCATGCTTGGAGATTCAGAATGACAAATTTCCTGATGGGAAAGGGCTACTGGAAGTACATCAAACGAGAGAAAGGAAATGCTCCGCAGTTACATGAAAGGAATCAGACTGCAAAGCAGTTAATAGCATATGAGGAATGGAATCAAGGAGCACAAAAGGTAATGTATTGGCTATCTGTTAGCATACAAGATAGCATGATTGGACACATATAGGATGACAAGGCTCCGAAAGAGGCTTGGAACAGTTTTGTCACATTGTATGAGACGAATACAAAGGCACAGAAATTGCAATTCAAGAACAAGCTGCATACATTGGAGAAGAAGAGCATGTCGGTAAGTGACTACACCCTGAAAATCAAAAGCATATGTGAGTCACTTGCATCTATTGGTGTGAATGTAAATGATGATGATAAGGTGGAAGTGTGCCTTCGTGGTTTAGGAGCTTCATATAAGCAGTTCAAAACTTCTATACAGACTAGGGAAAATATTCCGAATTTTGCTGATCTAGTATCTATGTTGATTATTGAAGAAAAGAATTTTGGTGAGGATTCAAACCCCCAAGGAAAATCTAGTTCGGAGCAGGTATTCTACTCTAGAAAAGGAAGAGGCAGAGGTAGAGGTTTTGGAAGTGGAAGAGGAAACAATAACCAAGAACAAGGTCAACAATAGAATCATGCAGGAGGAAGAGGACAGTTTCGAGATAGGGGGAGCCAAATAGGTCGCATAAATTTTCAAAGAAATGATTCAGGTAATGACAGTAAAGGATGTTGGAATTGTGGTAAACCTGGACACTTTGAACATGATTGTAGGTTGAAGAATCAAAATAACAAAAGGCAACAAAATAAATATGCATCCACGAGTGCAGATGATTCTGAGAAGCTGTTCATGGTTCAAACATCACATGATGAATATGATGTTTTGTTGGTGTTTCAAAATCGAATGATAATGTTTGGTAATGTTGATTCAGGTGCTTCAAATCACATGGCCAGTCATGCAGAATGGTTTAGTATTTTGCAGAAATTTCTTGTTCCTAGATATGTTGAAACGGGTGATGATACATCGCATCCTATCGAGCATACACGAAACATAGCATTGTCTATGGAGGACAAGAAGGTAAAACATCTTGCTGATGTACTACATGTTCCAAACATAACAAAGAATCTAGTTTCTGTTGGATAAATGGTTGACCAGGGATTACAAGTTAGGTTCAATGTTGATGGGTTATATGTAGAAGAGTACAAATAGGGTGGAAGATTGATTACCAAATGAAACAAAGTGGGTAGGACGTTCACCATGAATGTGAAAATTCCTGAAATGAATGTAGCCATGTTTGCAAAAGGTGCAAGAGTTATTGTTGATATAGAGATCTTGCACAAAAGAATCAGACACGCAAATCTGCAAAGGTTGAAATTGATGAAGTCAAAGGAGATCATTCACGGACTACTAAATTTCACGGTTTCAGAGATGCAAAAGGTATGTGCAGCATGTCAATTTGGTAAACAGTCAAGATCATCATTTCCACATGACAAGCATGTTAGTGAGATTGTGCTAGAAATAGTACATACAGATGTTTGGGGTCCTGCAAAGACCACATCTATGGGTGGTTGCAGGTTTTATGTTACTTTCATTGATGACCATACACGAAAAGTGTGGGTATATTTCATGAAAGAGAAGATTGAGGTGTTCACTCACTTCCAGAATTTTAAAGCTATGGTGGAAAAGAACACAGGGAATTATATTCAAACATTAAGGTTTGATGGAGGAGGTGACTAAAACAATAGTTCCAACTCAAATCCATGGAGTGGAAGATTGCATGGAAATTTCAGTCCGGCAAATTCATCAAATACATCGAAGAAAGGTAAAGAAAAGCTTTCTGCTGGTAGTAAAACATGTGCACATTTTGAAAATGTTGATGGAGATTCAAGCGGTTCATAAAAGAGTCTTGATGAGGAACTTGGATTGCCCTCTATGAAGACTCCAAGAGTAAGAAAAGCACATGTAGATGATACAAGGAGAAGTGACCCAAGACCAAGAAGATCTAGGAGGATGCAGAATTCAGTACAACGATTGACGTATGACAGTTACATGGCTCGTCCTTGTGCCTACATGACAAAGCTAATACAAGATGCCGAACCCTCTTGTTTTGAAGATGCAATTGGAAATGCAGATTGGAAAAAGGCTATGGATGAGGAGATGGTTGTGCTTTATGGAAATGATACATGGAAGCTAGTTCCATTGTTGCAAGGGAAGAAAGCCATAGGTTGTAAGTGAGTTTACAAGGTGAGCACAACGCTGATGGTAGCATAAGCAGGTACAAAGCATGTTTGGTAGCAAAAGGATATGCACATACATATGGCATTGATTATGAGGAAACATTCAACCCTGTAGCTAAAATGTCTACTGTCAAAACACTCATTGCATTAGCTAGAACGAAAGGATGGACTTTGCATCAGATGGATGTGAAGAATGCTTTCTTACATGGTGAGTTTCAAGAAGAAGTATACATGGACCAGCCACAAGGATATGAAGATTCAAAGCATCTAGAATATGTTTGCAGGTTGCAAAAGGCTTTGTATGGGTTGAAGCAAGCTCCTCGTGCATGGAATGCAAGGATTGTTGATTACTTAACCACCATTGGGTTTTGTATGTGTGAAGACTACAGAATATGCAGAAAAACACAGTACACGAGGAGCACGAAGACTTCTTAGGTCTTACAAATGTGGTCGAACTTACACTCTGTGACTGACCAAGCCACTATATGTTTTATTAAAGAACATATACAAAGAAGTGTCTAGTGGCCATTTGGCCTTTCACATGGACACTAACGGTAACAATCTCCCACTAAAGGCCAATATGGCCAAAGTAACTATGGTAGAAAAATAAAGAATGATAAAGAATACTTGAATGTAAGTATACAAACTATACCTCCCACCTGATGGGCATGTTACATAGTATACAAGTGACTATGTAAGATCATGAATCAAGTAACCCCCACCAAGTAACAACAGTGTTGAAAGTTATCATGTGGTAGAGCTTTCGTCAAAGCATCTGCAGCATTATCTGGAGTGTGAACCTTCTCAAGAATAATGTGCTCAATGGCTAAGAAATCTTGAATGAAGTGATACCTCACCTCAATGTGCTTGGTCTTTGCATGATAGACCGGATTCTTAGCCAAAGCAATGGCACTCTAACTATCACTGAGCAAACGAGGTACATGCTGCAGTAAACCCATATCACAAGCAAGACGAGAAAGCCACAACGCTTCCATACATGCCTCACTTGCTGCAACATACTCTGCTTCTGTGGTAGAAACAGTTTTACATTCTTGAAGACGAGAGCTCCAAGAGATAGCACCTCCAACAAAATGAAAAATGCACTCGGATGTAGACTTACGATTGTCTACACAACCAGCATAGTCAGAATCTGTGTAACCAATAATGGATGCTTTCCCTCTACCTAAGCATAGACACTTGTCCTTAGTGCCACTTAGATATCTTAAAATCATCTTGACTGCTTCCCAATGTTTCTTGCCAGGATTAGACATATATCTGCTCACAACTCCCACTGTAAATGCAATGTCTGGTCTCGTAGCTACCATAGCATACATGAGACTACAAAAAACATACTCATAGGGAATTTCGGTCATGAATTCATTTTCCTCATCTGATTTGGGGCAATCATCCTTGGTCAATTTCACATATGTGGGTAAAGGTGTACTCAATGCCTTTCCACCCTACATATTGAACCTGTGAAGTACTTTGGATATGTACTCACTTTTAGACAAGTATATGCATCTTTTGTTGCTATCACGAGTAATGCACATGCCAAGAATATGTTTGGCATCTCCCAAATCCTTCATATCAAATGTCTGACTCAACTTCTTTTTGAGAATTGACAAATCATAAGAGGACTTCCAAGCAATCAACATATCATCGACATAAAGTATCAAGCATATCAAGCTACCATCTGAGCATCTCTTTGTGTAGAGGCAATGCTCCTCATTGCTTTGAGAATAGCCTTGAAACTTCATAAAAGCATCAAACTTTTGGTACCATTGTCGAGGGGACTGTTTAAGTCCATACAAGATCTTCTTAAGCTTACAAACTAGACTTTCCTTGCCAGGAACTACATAACCCTCTAGTTGTTCCATATAGATCTCATCTGTAAGATCTCCATGCAAGGTGGGGACCACAAAAAAACCAGGTGAGATTCAAAAACTGTAACTTGCATCGTGTTCAACAACACTCATATACTCCAGATCCAGAATTTCGAGCGATTCCATGTATTGTTGATACACGAAAACTATGTTTTTCTAAGATCGAATTGTCACGTCATAGTGCGATAATGTTCAAGCAGAAGTGTTGCTTGTAGTGGTTTGTAGTGTTGTGTATTGCTGCAGAAATGGCAAATGCAGATGGAATGAGTCAGCTTATGAGCAATAAGCTAGACAAGAACAACTTCCATGCTTGGAGATTCAGAATGACGAATTTCTTGATGGGAAAAGGCTAATGGAAGTACATCAAAGGAGAGAACAAAAATGCTCTGCAGTTACCAGAGAGGAATCGAACTGCAAAACAAATAAGAGCATATGAGGAATCGAATCAAGGAGCACGAAAGGTAATGTATTGGCTATCTGTTAGCATATAGGATAGCATGATTGGGCACATATAGGATGCCAAGACTCCGAAAGAGGCTTGGAACAGTTTGCTCAGATTGTATGAGACCAATACAAAGGCACGGAAATTGTAACTCAAGAACGAGCTGCATACCTTGGAGAAAAAGAGCATGTCAGTAAGTGACTATAGCCTGAAAATAAAAAGCATATGTGAGTCACTTGCATCTATTGGAGTGAATGTAGATGATGATGATAAGGTGGAAGTATGCCTTCGTGGTTTAGAAGCTACATATAAGCATTCAGAACTTCTATACAGACCAGGGAAAATATTCCAAATTTTGTTGATCTGGTATCTATGTTGATTATTGAAGAAAAGAATCTTGGTGAGGATTCAAACTCCCAAGGAAAGCCCAATTCTAAGCAGGTATTCTACTCTGGCAGAGGAAGAGGTAGAGGTAGAGGTAGAGGTTTCAGAAGTGGAAGAGGAAACAATAACCAAGACCAAGGTCAACAATAGAATCATGCAGGAGGAAGAGGACAGTTTCGAGGCACGGGGAGCCAAAGAGGTCGCAAAAATTTCAAAAGAAATGATTCAGGTAATGACAGTAAAGGATGCTGGAATTGTGGTAAACCTGGACACTTTGAACGTGATTGCAGGTTGAAGAATTAAAATAACAAAAGGGAGCAAAACAACTATGCATCCACAAGTGTAGATGATTTTGAGAAGCTGTTTATGGTTCAACATCACATGATGAATACGATGTCTATTGGTGTTTCAAAATCAAATGATAATGTCTGGTATGTTGATTCAGGTGCTTCAAATCACATGACCAGTGATGCAGAATTGTTTAGTACTTTGCAGAAATTGCCAATTCTTGGATATGTTGAAACAGGTGATGACACATCACATCCTATTGAGCATACAAGAAACATAGCACTATCTATGGAGGATGGAAAGGTAAAACATCTTGCTGATGTGTTGCATGTTCCAAATATAACAAAGAATTTGGTTTTTGTTGGACAAATGGTTGACCAAGGATTATAATTCAGGTTCGATGCTGATGGATTATATGTAGAGGAGTACAAGCAGGATGGACGATTGGTTGCCACAGGAAACAAAGTGGGTAGGATGTTCGCCTTAAATGTGAAGATTCCTGAAATGAATGCAGCCATGTTTGCAGAAGGTGCAAGATTTATTGATGATATAGAGATCTGGCACAAATGAATTGGACACGCAAATCTGCAAAGGCTGAAACTGATGCAGTCAAAGGAGATTGTCCATGGACTACCAAATTTCAAAGTTGCAGAAATGCAAAAGGTATGTGCAGCATGTCAATTTGGTAAACAGTCAAGAGCATCATTTCCACATCACAAGCATGTTAGTGAGAATGTACTAGAAGTAGCACATACTGATGTTTGGGGTCTAGCAAAGACCACATCTATGGGCGGTTGCAGGTTTTATGTTACTTTCATTGATGACCATACACCCAAAGTATGGGTATATTTCATGGAAGAGAAGCGTGAGGTGTTCACTCACTTCCAGACTTTTAAAGTTATGGTGGAAAAGCAGACAGGGAAGTACATTCAGACATTAAGATCTGATGGAGCTAAATACACATCAAATGAGTTCAACAATTTTCTAAAAAATCATGGAATTTGACATCAATTTTCATGCAGGTACACACCACAACAGAATGGTGTTGCTGAATGCAAAAATAGACATATTGCAGAAATAGCAAGAGCCTTAATGGCTGAGAAGAATATGCCTCATTGCTATTGGGTAGAAGCTGTGCATACTGATGTATACATCATGAATAGAACTCGGACTGCTGTTGTACATCAAGTTACACCAGAAGAGAAGTTTACAAGTAAAAAGCTAAACTTATCACATCTGAAAGTTTTTGGTTGTATTGCATATGTACATATCCCAGATGAATTGAGGATGAAGCTTGATCCAAAAGCAGAAAAGTGTGTCTTCATTGGATACTCCCTTGAGCAAAAGGGATATAAATGTTATAACCCACTCACACGATAGGTAAAGATGAGCAGAGATGTGGTATTTGATGAAATGTCAAGCTTATATGCTGAAAAATCAAGTGCAGAATCTCAAGTTTTGAGTGGACCGGATGCAACACCAAGCAATAGTTCCAACTCAAATCCATGGAGTGGAAGATTGCGTGGAAATTTCGGTCTAGCAAATTCATCAAATACATCCAAGAAAGGTAAAGAAAATCTTTCTGCTGGTAGTAAAACATGTGCAAGTTTTGAAGACGTTGATGGAGATTCAAGTGGTTGAGAAAAGATTCTTGATGAGGAACTTGGATTGCCCTCTGTGAAGACTCCAGGAGTAAGAAGGGCACATGCAGATGACACAAGGAGAAGTGACCCAGGACCAAGATGATCTGGGAGGATGCGGAATTCAGTGCAACGATTGATGTATGATAGTTATATGGCTCGTCATTGTGCCTGCATGACAAAGGTAATACAAGATGTTGAACCTTCTTGCTTTGAAGATGCAATTGGAATTGTAGATTCGGAAAAAGCTATGGATGAGGAGATGGCTGCACTTTATGGAAATGATATATGGAAGCTGGTTCCATTGCCGCAAGGAAAGAAACTCATAGGTTGCAAATGGGTTTACAAGGTAAAGCATAATGTTGATGGTAGCATAAGCAGGTATAAAGCACGATTGGTAGCTAAAGGATATGCACATACATATGGCATTGATTATGCGGAAACATTTAGTCCTGTAGCTAAAATGTCTACTGTCAAAACACTTGTTGCATTAGCTACAGGAAAAGGATGGACTTTGCATCATATGGATGTGAAGAATGCTTCCCTACATGGTGAGTTACAGGAAGAAGTATATATGGACGAGCCACAAGGATATGAAGATTCAAAGCATTCAGAATATGTTTGCAGGTTGAAAAAGGCTTTGTATGGGCTGAAGCAAGCCCCTCGTGCATGGCATGCAAGGATTGCTCATTACTTAACCAGCATTGGGTTTTCTATGTGTGATGCGCATCACTCACTATATGCAAGGAAGGCTGATGATGGCATCACTATTGTGGCTATTTTTGTTCATGACCTGATTGTAGGTGGTGATAATGAAGGAAGCATCAAAGAGGTAAAGAAACTTCTTATGCAAGAATTTGACATGAAAGATCTTGGTGTGTTGCGCTATTTTTTGGGCATTGAGTTTATACACAAAAATAGGTATATGGATGTCGCAAAGACAATATGCCTTTGAATATGCTGCAAAAGTATGGTATGGCTGATTGTAAGCCAATTTCTATGACATTAGATCAGAATTTGAAGTTGGACACTACATTAGGTGAAGCATTGGAAAATGCTACTATGTACAAGAAAATTGTGGGAAGTCTTATATATCTCACAATTACAAGGCCTGATCTAAGTTATATTGTTGGACTTGAAAGTCAGTTTATGCAGGTTCCCAAGAAGCCACATTTGGATGCTCTCAGGTGCACTCTATGTTATGTGAGTGCTACTTTGGATTATGCATTGTTCTATGAGGCTGGTGTAGATTTGCAGGTTTATGGATACACCGATGCCAATTGGGCTGGTACCATTCCAGATAGAAGATCTACTAGTGGTTTTCTATTCTCACTTGGGAGTGCAACTATTACATGGAGCAGTAAGAAGCAACCCATTGTTGCTTTGTCGAGTACAGAGGCTGAGTATAGAGGTGCTGCAATCGCAGCATGTGAGGCATCATGGCTGGAGATGCTACTTGTGGAATTAGGTGTGGAAGTGCAAAAGTCTATCACCATTTATTGTGATAATCTTAGGAGCATACGGTTAGCACGGACCCTGTTTTCCATGCTAGAACAAAGCATATCGAGGTACATTATCACTTCATTGCAGAGAAGGTATTAGCAGGTGATATTGATCTTGTTTATGTGAGAACAGATGAGTAGGTTGCTAATATTTTCACCAAAGCACTTGGAGTTGAGAAGTTGAAGAAGTTTCGGGAGATGCTTGGATTACAGGATATGGCATTGAGCTTGAGTGGGAGTGTTGATATATCAAGCTCAACATGTGATGATCCAAGATGACATGTACCAGTTTTTCGTTTCTTTGACATGTATAGTGGTCACGTCGGTATATGTCAGGGATACTTCATTGAGCTTTATTAGATTTATCTACTAAGAGTGATGGCACATTTGTTCCTTGCCAGCTCACTCATTCATGGACATTATGTTTTTCCTTATGTAATCATGTTTATATATTGCACTTGTTGTTTTTTTTTTTAGGTCATTCTTGTACATTCCTTTTTATGTAATAGAAGAAGAAGAAGAAGATCATTCTTCCTTGCCTCAATCTGTGTGTGTGCTTCTCCTTGAGAGTGAGAGTGTGTGTGTGAGCTCTCTTCCTTATCTCCTTCCTCGTGACAAGACACGTGCAAAATGTCTCAATGGTTGCTGAACAGGAATATGTGCAAACTGATCTGAATGGACATTCTCTTGAACATCCCTATGTGCAGCAGTTTTATGCATGCTAACCGGAGGACTAGTATCCTCAAACACTACTCTTCTCACTTCAACCTCCTTAATGGGCTATTTATGCATCTTAGACTCATTGAAAATGACATCACTCCTTCTGATCACTGGCTGTGTTTCAAAATCCCATAAGTGATATCTAAATTGTCCTTCTCGATCATATCCAAGAAAAATGCATTTCTTTGACTTATGATCCAACTTTTGTCTAAGATTCTTTGGTATATGAACATATGATTCACACCCAAAAACTCGAAGATGATCATAATATGGTGGCTTCCCTGTCCATAACTCTTTGTGCCACTTTCAAACCTTTTGCAGTACTAGGTGAAAGGTTAATCACATGAACTACAGTCAATACTGCTTCTGCCCAAGAACCTTATGAGAGGTTTGCATGATGCAACATAGAGACTACTCTATCTTGAATAGTTCTATTCATCCTCTCAGCTACACCATTCTGTACTGGGGTATAAGAAGCTATAAAATCTCCACGAATTCCTCTAGACTGACAAAAAAGGCTGAATTCATGTGAGGTATACTCACCCCCATTATCTGAACGTAAATCCTTAAGCTTAGTTCCTTTTTCATTCTCAACTAAAGCAAGCCATTTTTTGAAAGTAGGGAATACCTCATCCTTTGATTTGATAGGATATACCCAAACTTTTCTAGTAGCATCATCTATGAAAGTAACAAAGTAAAGAGAGCCACCTAAGGACCTAGTCGGCATAGGACCACACACATCTGTATGAACGAGATCTAAAGGCTGAATTGAAGAGTCAATGTGCGTTCTATGCATATTTCTAGTTTGCTTTCCATATTGACAATGCTCACAAAATGAAAAATCATAACACAAGTAAGTAGCCAGAACGAGAAAGATTTTCCATTCCACTATGAGAGATATGGCCCAAACAACCATGCCAAATACAAGCCATAGGCTGTTAAGTAACAACTAACAAGTGTTCTTTCTGTGATACGAATAAAGGATAAAGTGAGCCAACTTTGCTTCCTTTTGCAATAACCATATTGCCCTTTGATATGCGAAAGGACTGAGCATAGAAGACCACCTTGTAACCAAGGTCATCAAGTTGACCAACTCACATCAAACTGCGTGATAACTGAGGTACATGGTGTACATTATGCATAGTAAATTTTTAACCATTAATGAACTGCACAACCACATCTCCAATCCCCACAACATCACATTGGTAAGAATCACCAAGTCTCACGGTATCAAGAGACTTTGCTGTATAATTAGAGAACCATTCTCTATGTGGTGTCACATGGAAAAAAGCACCAGAATCTAGCAGCCAGGTGTGGGAAAGAGAATCAGCCATAAAAGCCTCAGTTGGCACAGTACTATCAAGTGTCAACGCATCAGCGTCTCAGAAATAGCATTAATTTCTTCAATCTTCACAGTCAAAGTAGATGGTGCAGGTAACTGTTTAACATGCCCATCAACATTTTGTCCTTTACCTTTAGCATTCTTTAATGCATAACAGTCTTTCTTCATGTGTCCCTTCTTATGACAATAATGGCATTCAATATCCCTCTTCCTTGATTTACTTCTATTCTTATTCTGTTGACCATTCTTTTCCTTGTTCTTTCTCCTGCCATGTTGTTGATTCTTTCCTTGGTAAGAATCATGAACATTATATGCATCTCCACTTTGAGTGCCAACCATAGATTTTCTACGAATCTCCTCACTCAAGAGTGCTCCACGTATGTCATCATAGACGAGTTTACCACCAGGTGCACTATTGCAAATAGCTATGCAAAATGTATCCCATGATGAGGGCAAGGTGCATAACAGCAATGCTGCTTTCATTTCATTATCCATATCCATTTTCTGAGCCTATAACTGAGAGAATATAGCATCAAACTCATTTAGATGAGCAGCAACACTATCTGTGTCCTTCATACAAAGGTCATATAATTTTCTCATCAGATAGACTTTATTTGATGCCGTCTCTTTTTCATATGTATTGCATAACTTCTTCCAAAGCTCCTTTGCACTTTCACAATCTAATACTGTAAAGTAAACATTATCTGCCAGGTGCAAGCAAATGGTAGACTGACCATTTCATCTAACTCATCCCAATCATCTTCATCCATGTCAGCAGGCTTCTTTGAAATTCCATTTATTGGCTTCCATTGCCTCCTTTGAATCAGCACATCTTTAATCTGATTCTTCCATAGAGCAAAGTTTGTGCCATCAAATTTTTGGATCTCAAAATGGTTTTTTCTCTGCAAGTTATAGCTCCTCCTCGAAACAACACTAGACCTTGATCGACCGGATGTGCCTGATGTCACGAGGAAGGAGATAAGGAAGAGAGCTCACACACACACTCTCACTCTCAAGGAGAAGCACACACATAGATTGAGGCAAGGAAGAATAATCTTCTTCTTCTTCTTCTTCTTCTTCTTCTTCTTCTTCTTCTTCTTCTTCTTCTATTACATAAAAAGGAATGTACAAGAATGACCTAAAACAAGAATACAACAAGTGCAATATATAAAGACCAGTACATAAGGAAAAAACTAATGTCCACGAGTGAGTGAGCTTGCAAGAAACAAATGTGCCATCACTCTCGGTAGATAAATCTAATAAAGCTCAATGAAGTATCCCTGACATATATCGGCATGACCACTATACATGTCAAAGAAACAAAAAACTGGTACATGTCATCCTGGATCATCACATGTTGAGCTTGATATCTCAACACTCCCCCTCAAGCTCAATGCCATGTCCTGTAATCCAAGCATCTCCGGAAACTTCTTTAACTTCTCAGCTCCAAGTGCTTTGGTGAAAAATATCAGCAACCTGCTTATCTGTTCTCACATAAACAAGATCGATATCACCTGCTAATGATGAATTGATAATGTACCTCGATATGCTTTGTTCTAGCATGGAAAATAGGGTTCTGTGCTAATTGTATGCTGCTAAGATTATCACAATAGATAGTGATAGGCTTTTGCACTTCCACACCTAAATCTGCAAGTAACACCTATAGCCATGATGCCTCACATGCTGCCATTGCAGCACCTCTATACCCAGCCTCTGTACTCGACAAATCAATAGTGGGTTGCTTCTTACTGCTCCATGTAATAGTTGCACCTCCAAGTGAGAATAGAAAGCCACTAGTAGATCTTCTATCTAGATGACCAGCCCAATCAACATTGGTGTATCCGTGAACCTGCAAATCTACACTAGCTTCATAAAACAATGCATAATCCAAAGTAGCACTCACATAATGTAGAGTGCGCCTCAGAGCATCCAAATGTGGCTTCCTGGGAACCCTCATAAACTGACTTTCAAGTCCAACAGTATAACGTAGATCAGGTCTTGTAATTGTGAGATATATAAGACTCCCCACAATTTTCCTATACATAGTAGCATTTTCCAATGCTTCACCTGATGTAGCATCCAACTTCAAATTTTGATCTAATGGCATAGAAATTGGCTTACAATCAGCCATACCATACTTTTGCAGCATATTCAAGGCATATTGTCTTTGTGACATCCATATACCTGTTTTTGTATGTATAAACTCAATGCCCAAGAAATAGCACAGCACACCAAGATCTTTCATGTCAAATCCTGCATAAGAAGTTGCTTTACCTCTTTAATGCTTTCTTCATTATCACCACCTACAATCAAGTCATCAACATAAATAGCAACAATTGTGATGCCATCATCACCCTTCCTTGCATATAGTGAATGATCTGCATCACACATAGACAACCCAATGCTGGTTAAGTAATCAACAATCCTTGCATGCCATGCACGAGGAGCTTGCTTCCGCCCATACCAAGCCTTTTGCAACCTGCAAACATATTTTGGATGCTTTGAATCTTCATATCCTTGTGGCTCGTCCATATATACTTCTTCTTGTAACTCACCATGTAGGAAAGCATTCCTCACATCCATCTGATGCAAAGTCCATCCTTTTGCCTGTAGCTAATGCAACAAGTGTCCTGACAGTAGACATTTTAGCTACAGGGCTGAATGTTTCCTCATAATCAATGCCATATGTCTGTGCATATCCTTTAGCTACCAATCGTGCTTTATACCTGCTTATGCTACCATCAGCATTATGCTTTACCTTGTAAACCCATTTACAGCCTATGGTTTTCTTTCCTTGCGGCAATGGAACCAGCTTCCATGTATCATTTCCATAAAGTGCAGCCATCTCCTCATCCATAGCTTTTTCCCAATCTGCAATTCTAATTGCATCTTCAAAGCAAGAAGGTTCAGCATCTTGTATTACCTTTGTCATGTAGGCATAATGACGAGCCATGTAACTATCATATGTCAATCGTTGCACTGAATTCCGCATCCTCTTAGATCTTCTTGGTCCTGGGGCACTTCTTGTATCATCTGCATGTGCCCTTCTTACTCTTGGAGTCTTCACAGAGGGCAATCCAAGTTCCTCATCAAGAATCGTTTTTGAACCGCTTGAATCTCCATCAACGTCTTCAAAAACTACACATGTTTTACTACCAACAAGAAGCTTTTCTTTACCTTTCTTGGATGTATTTGATGAATTTTCTAGACTGAAGTTTCCACGCAATTTTGCAGTCCATGGATTTGAGTTGGAAATATTGCTTGGTGATGCATCCGGTCCACTCAAAACTTGTGATTTTGCACTTGATTTTTCAGCATTTTCTTTGTCATTTGGTTCAAGATTCAGTCCTTCTTTGGCATCTGCATAGAATCTTGACATTTCATCAAATACCACATCTCTGTTCACCTTCACCTGTCATGTGAGTGGGTTATAACATTTGTACCCTTTTTGCTCCAAGGAGTATCCAATGAAGACACATTTTTTAGCTTTCGGATCAAGCTTCGTCCTCAACTCATCTAGAACATGTACATATGCAATACAGCCAAAAACTTTCAGATGTGATAAGTTTGGCTTTTTACCTATAAACTTCTCTTCAGGTGTAACTTGATGTACAACAGTAGTCGGAGTTCTGTTCATGATGTATACAACAGTATGCACAGCTTCTGCCCAATAACAATGAGGCATATTCTTCTCAGCCATCAAGGCTCTTGCTATTTCTGCAATATGTCTATTTTTGCATTCAGCAATTGTTGGAGTTAGACGTCTGCGGAAGCACGCGAACAGCACAAGGAAGAAGAAGAAGCTTGGAGCACAACACACAAGACTGAATGTATTACTAGAGAATGTACAAAGATAAGTAGCCCATTAGGGCAATAGGCGTATATACAAGCCGGGGGAAAAAAACCTCCTAAAGAGGGAAAAAAGTGCCCCGGCGGTCCTAGAGTGTTCACACACATCACTACCTAAATATATCAACAAATCCCCCCTGGGAGTGATGCGGTGAACAAGGAGCTGGCACTCATGTATAAGGAAGTGCCAAGCTATGTGGAAATCACTCCACAAAAGGAAGTAAGCCCAAAGCTTTGCGGAAAGCTTCAAACTTCTCCCTAGGCAGAGCCTTCGTGAAAAGGTCTGCAATGTTCTCCTGCGTGGGCACATATGCCAAGCTGATCTCCCCAGCAGAGAACCTCTCCCTGACATAGTGATAATGCACCTCAATGTGCTTAGTGCGAGCATGGAACACAGGGTTCCTCGCAACTGCCAATGCGCTCTGACTGTCAGTGAAGATGGTGGTGGCAGAAGACTGGCCAACACCCAAATCAGCCATAAGGCGTCTGAGCCACACACACTCAACAGTCGCTGTGAAAGCTGCCCTATACTCAGCCTCACAACTGGAAGTGGCCACAGTAGGCTGCTTCTTGCTCAACCAAGATATACATGAGCTACCAAGCATGAAGCAAAAACACGAGTGTCATAGCAACCAGCCCAATCTGATTCAGAAAAAGCATGCAAATCTGGCGGTAGTGATCCCCCCTTGGGATAAAACAACCCAAGTAGCCGAGTACCACTCAAGTAGCGAAAGATGCGCTTAACCGCTTTCCAATGCGTGACTCCTGGGCAATGCATAAACCTGCTCATCTGTGAGACAGCAAACTGAATATCTGGCCGAGTAATGCATAAGTAAATCAAGCATCCAACAGCCTGCTGATAGAGAACAGCATCAAATGCATCTCCAGCATCATGAAGACTCAATCGCAAACCTGTCTCCATAGGAGTGGCAATAGGCTTACAGTCTTCAAGGCCAAAACGCTGCAATAATGTGTCAATATATTTCGTTTGACACAAAGCCATTCCACCATCAACATGCATAAACTGAATGCCCAAATAGTGATGCAAATGCCCCAGATCAGACATCTCAAATGAGGCATGCAAATCAGCCTTGAAATCAGCAATATGCTTCTCAAGAGGACCAGTGAGCAGCATGTCGTCTACATAGACAACAATGATCAGAAGCACATCATTAGCACGCTTAACATATAAGGTGCTTTCAGTTGGACTGTTCTCAAAACCATGTGCAATCAGATAGGCATGTATTTTCTCATACCAAGCACGTGGTGCTTGCTTTAAACCATATAACGCCTTCTTTAACCTGCACACCTGGTTTTCATGCCCTTTCTGCACAAAGCCACGGGGCTGAAAAACATACACTTCTTCATGTAAGTCACCATTCAGAAATGCTGTTTTAATGTCCAACTGATGTACATTCCAACCATGATGGGCTGCAAGTGCACAAATACCTGTCAACTGTACCATCTGGTTTACGCTTCAGCTTGTATACCCACTTAGTGCCAATGGCCTTCTTGCCAGGAGGCAAGTCACATAAAGACCATGTACCATTCTTCATTATAGCATCATATTCAGATTGCATAGCAGCCATCCAATTTTCTGAATTTTGTGCTTCATCAAAAGAAACAGGCTCATTCTCATCACAGAGACTAGATGCAGCCATAGCATAGCAATCTGATGCAAAGGAGGTACTATGAGAGCCTGAACGAGTACGATATGACAAAGGTGCATCTAATTTGCTGTCACGCAAAGTCTGCACCAGCCATTTTGGCATAGTTTTTGCCTGTTCAATATCAGCTCTCTCATCAACAAGTGCATCATGTAAATCTGCATCAGAAATGGAATGATCTGCATCATCATATGAAACCTGCAAAGGCTGAGAAGTTGCCTCATTAGGACCAGCGCTAGCCTGTCCACCTGTAAAAAGAGGCATCAAAGTATCATACATGTCTTTGGAGCTAACAGATGTCTCCTTAGTACATGAAAGCAATGGCTGAATAGCATCTTCCACAAAGACAACATCACGGCTAACCAGAATGCGTTTAGTCTGTGGATGATACAGACGATAGCCTTTACTTTCAGAACTGTACCCAACAAAAATACATTTTACTGCCTTATCATCCAATTTTCTGCGATGTTGTTCAGGCACTAATGCATATGCCAAACAACCAAAAACACGCAGATGAGCAACAGATGGCTTGCGGTCATGCCAAGCCTCATATGGAGTGATTGACTGCAACGCTTTGGTGGGACACCTGTTCATTACATATGCTGCACACATGACAGCCTCAAGCCAGAAACTATGTGGTAAAGCCTGACTTTTGACCATGCACCTCGCCATCTCCATGAGTGACCTGTTCTTTCGTTCAGCAACTCCATTCTGTTGAGGTGTATACGGTACTGTACACTGGTGTTTTATCCCACGTTCAGCCAGAAATGCATTAAAATCTGAAGACATATATTCCCCCCCTCGATCAGAACGGAGGGTGCCCATTTTACATGCTGACAGATTTTCAGCCAAAACCAAAAACTGTTTGAAGCACATGAACACTTCGGACTTTGCTTTGAGTGGATATACCCATGCATGCCTGGAAAAATCATCAATGAAAGTCACGAAGTAAAGGTAATTTCCAAAAGAGGGTGTCTGCATAGGACCACAGACATCACTATGTACAAGCTGCAATTTCTGCATAGCCCGAACTGAACCATCTTTTGGAAAGGAAGAACGCTGCATTTTGCCCAAAATACAGCCTTCACAAACATGTTTTCCAGGTGCCTCAAGTTTGGGCAAAGAGGACACCATTTCAGATTTCTGCAGGCGTAACAAACTAGCAAAATTCAGATGACCAAAGCGTGCATGCCAAAGCTTTGCATCTGATATAGCCTGAGAATCATGAACTGCACATGCCGAATCATTCACAGATCTTTCATAGTCTATGAGCTTATACAGCCCACGACATAAAATGCCAGAAGCAATAATCACATCGCCATTTGAGAGATCATGGACTGTACACCTGTCATCAACGAATTTCACAACCAAGCCAATCTTGGCTAATGCAGAAACTGATAACAGGTTCTTTTTGATCCCTGGCACAAATAAAGCATCTGACAAAGTGAAAGAACTACCATCAGCAGTAGTCAGAATGATCTTACCAACTCCCATAACAGGATAAGAGGAGTTATTGGCGCATGTGACAGTATTCCCTGTAGGGGCAGGCTCGAGTGAAGAGAAGAAACTGCGCTGCGAGGTAATATGTTTGGTCGCCCCACTGTCAAAGTACCAAACATCTGAGTCTACTGCAGACATGCACTGATCATGAGTAGATGGGTCAAAACTGCAGACAGTAGTAAACGCCCATTCTTCTTCCTGCACAAGATTTGCAGACTCTGTTTTTGGTGTAGAGGCCTCTGCAACAACCATTCCAGCCTCTTTCTTCTTTGCCTCTTTAGCAGCCAGTTTTGGACAGTTCTTTATAATATGATCATTTCCTTTACAGTACTTGCAGAACAATTTCTGCTTGTCTGATTTCTTCTCATCTTTATCTTGGTTCTTCGATTGTGCAACATTTGTAGATTTCTGCTTACTAGTAGAAGAGCTCCATTTTCCTTTGCCCTTCTGACTAGCCAGGAAAGCTTGATCTGCAACACGCATAATGGACCTGTTCTGCCTGGACTGATCTTCCTGCAACAGAACAGAGACTAATTCCTCAAATGACAAGGCATTCGGATTGCCTTTCATCATCAATCGAAGAGTAGAGGCAAAACTCTGATATGAATCAGGAAGGCCATTCAGAACGGTCTGCACAAGTGAGCTATCTGGTATAACCTCATCAGCAGAAATCAATTGTTCCTTCAGGTCTTTGATCTTTGTAAGAAAACTGTCCATCGAATCACCTTCATTCATGTGCTCACTCTCCAACTGTTTTCGGAGGTAAGCAACACGAGCCTCATTCCTAGCCTGGTACAAAGTGGTAAGTGTATCCCAAGCATCCTTTGCTGTTCTACAAGAGCGAATATGAGGAATAATGGCACGTTTGACAGACAAAGCTATCAATGCATGTGCCTGGGCATCTCTGCCATCCCAACGAATCTGCTCTGCAGTAGGTGCAACAGAAACAGCAGCACGAACAGGAATCTGCGGAATATCATCTTCGACACCATCTTCATCAGCTCCAACACCTGTATTTGCAGTACCTGTCGTTACAGGTGTAACAGGACGTCTTTCAACACCCTGCACAATGTTCCACAATCCTTTTGCAACCAGTACATGTCGCATCATATAAGCCCATAATGGGTAGTTTGTATCATCCAACTTATCCTCAACAGCCAACATACGGAATACATCACTGCTTTCAGCCATGGCCGGTGACTAAAATACCTTGATGCAGAAAATTGACTGTATCTCAAAAAGTTGAACAGAACTGCCCAAACGAGTTCTGCTAGACCTATAGCAGACTTCGAGACGCTTAAACTGGCGAACAGAAACTGGTATATACCTTTGGCACAAAAGGACGAAATAGCCTGCACAGGCACTACGATAGTGCGTTCGGAGGCCGAAACGAGCTCAGATCGCGATTTCGGCACCACAAAGCAAAGCTGTTTTGATCTCGGAAACACCCTGAGTATGCTCACCAAATTTTGTGCGAATCTGAGATTGCAAATGGAGGAGTGTCGACGGCGCCCTAGAAGAAGCAACGACCTGCTCTGATACCAATTGTTGGAGTTAGACGTCTGCGGAAGCACGCGAACAGCACAAGGAAGAAGAAGAAGCTTGGAGCACAACACACAAGACTGAATGTATTACTAGAGAATGTACAAAGATAAGTAGCCCATTAGGGCAATAGGCGTATATACAAGCCGGGGGAAAAAAACCTCCTAAAGAGGGAAAAAAGTGCCCCGGCGGTCCTAGAGTGTTCACACACATCACTACCTAAATATATCAACAGCAATGCCATTATGTTGTGGTGTGTACCTTCATGAAAACTGACGTTGAATTCCATGATCTTTTAGAAAACTGCAGAACTCATTTGACATGTATTCACCTCCTCCATCAGATCTTAATGTCTAAATATACTTCCCTGTCTGCTTTTCCACCATAGCTTTAAAATTCTGGAAGTGAGTGAACACCTCACTCTTCTCTTTTATGAAATATACCCATACTTTGCGTGTATGGTCATCAATGAAAGTAACATAAAACCTGCAACCACCCATAGATGTGGTCTTTGCTAGACCCCAAACATCTGTATGTACTATTTCTCGTACATTCTCACTAACATGCTTGTCATGTGGAAATTATGCTCTTGACTGTTTACCAAATTGACATGCTGCACATACCTTTTGCATTTCTACAACTTTGAAATTTGGTAGTCCATGGACAATCTCCTTTGACTGCATCAATTTAAGCCTTTGCAAGTTTGCATTCTCTATATCTGCAATAACTCCTGCACCTTTTGCAAACATGGCTGCATTCATTTCAGGAATCTTCACATTTAAGGTGAACATCCTACCCACTTTGTTTCCTTTGGCAACCAATCGTCCATCCTGCTTGTACTCTTCTACATATAATCCATCAGCATTGAACCTGACTTGTAATCCCTGGTCAACAATTCGTCCAACAGAAACCAGATTCTTTGTTATGTTTGGAACATGCAGCACATCAGCAAGATGTTTTACCTTCCCGTCCTCCATAGATAATGCTATGTTCCCTGTATGCTTGATAGGATGCGATGTATCATCTCCTGTTTCAACATACCCAGGAATTGGCATTTTCTACAAACTACTAAACCATTCTGCATGACTGGTCATGTGATTTGAATCCCCTGAATCACCATACTAGACATTATCATTAGATTTTGAGATACCGACAGACATCGTATTCATAATGTGATGTTGAACCATGAACAGCTTCTCTGAATCATCTGCACTTGTGGATGCATAGTTGTTTTGTTGCCTTCTGTTATTTTGATTCTTCAACCTGCAATCACGTTCAAAGTATCCAGGTTTACCACAATTCGAGCATCCTTTACTATCATTACCTGAATCATTTCTTTGGAAATTTATGCGACCCCTTTAGCTCCCCCTGCCTCGAAACTGTCCTCTTCCTCCTGCATGATTCTGTTGTTGACCTTGGTCTTGGTTACTGTTTCCTCTTCCACTTCCCAAACCTCTACCTCTGCCTCTACCTCTGCCTCTTCCTTTGCCAGAGTAGAATACCTACTCAGAACTGGGCTTTCCTTGGGAGTTTGAATCCTCACCAAGATTCTTTTCTTCAATAATCAACATAGATACCAGATCAGCAAAATTCGGAATATTTTCCCTCGTCTATATGGAAGTTCTGAACTACTTATATGCATCTCCTAAACCACGAAGGCACACTTCCACCTTATCATCATCATCATCTACATTCGCGCCAATAGATGCAAGTGACTCACATATGCTTTTGATTTTTAGATTGTCGTCACTTACCGACGTGCTCTTCTTTTCCAATGTATGCAGCTCGTTCTTGAGTTGCAATTTCTGTGCCTTTGTATTAGTCTCATACAAAGTGACCAAACTGTTCCAAGCCTCTTTTGGAGTCTTGGCATCCTCTATGTGTCCAATCATGCTATCCTGTATGCTAACAGATAGCCAGTACATTACCTTTCGTGCTCCTTGATTCCATTCCTCATATGCTCTTAATTGGTCTACAGTCCGATTCCTTTCTGGTAATTGCGGAGCATTTTCATTCTCTCCTTCGATGTACTTCCAGTAGCATTTTCCCATCAGGAAATTTGTCATTCTAAATCTCCAAGCATGGAAGTTGTTCTTGTCCAGCTTATCGCTCATAACCTGACTCATTCCATCTGCGTTTGCCATTTCTGCAGCAATTCACAACACTGCAAAACACTACAAGCAGCACTTCTGCTTGAACACTGTTGCACTATGACGTGACAGTTCGATCTCAGAAACATATAATTTTCGTGTATCAACAATACACAGAATCGCTTGAAATTCTGGATCTCGAATATATGAGTGTTGCCGAACACGGCGCAAGTTACAGTTTCTGAAACTGACCTGGTTTTTTGTGGGTCCCACCTTGTGGGTTGGAAATGGAGGTCGAGATGGCTCTGAAACTTCGAGATGTCTTCTATCTTCACGCCGATTTTCGTAGCAAACGGAGGTCATTCATGAATCGCGTTTTCTCCATGCCTTGCTGCGTACTCTTCACCCTCGCCTTCTCCACGAGCTCTCTATAGCCACGCTGGCTCTGATACCATGTCACTAGGAAGGAGATAAGGAAGAGAGCTCACACACACTCTCTCACTCTCAAGGAGATGCACACACACAGATTGAAGCAAGGAAGAATAACCTTCTTCTTCTTCTTTTATTACATAAAAAGGAATGTACAAGAATGACCTAAAACAAGAATACAACAAGTGCAATATATAAAGACCAGTACATAAGGAAAAAACTAATGTCCACGAGTGAGTGAAGTGGCAAGAAACAAATGTGCCATCACTCTTGGTAGATAAATCTAATAAAGCTCAATGAAGTATCCCTGACATATATCGGCATGACCACTATACATGTCAGAGAAATGAAAAACTGGTACGTGTCATCCTGGATCATCACATGTTGAGCTTGATATCTCAACACCTGAGACCTCTAATGCCATGATGGTAGAGAACTGAATGAAATGATAATGGAGCTAGAAGAGTCCGAGCACCAATGAATAAGTGTATCAAGGAGTAAATCGACCACTGTATAGTTGACAAAACCAAAAATCTGGAAAAATTTTGCCAGAGGATCCTCTGCAAGATGAGCATATGACCAGTGTCAAAGTATCATAAAACTGCAAGTATTGACATGTTTTCCTGCATAGTGAATCACTGACTCCACTGCATATAATCAATTACCCAATAGAAGCCAACTAGGCTTATCGAGCACCTATGAGCAACTATCATACATCTCCTATGGAGAGGCTGGGTAAGTCTTCCACCTGCATCACTGAAGAGACCCCAACATGTGGGTATCTCCCAATTAAGAAAACCTCACCATGACCCTCTTTATCAAACGTAAAAGGCTTTATGCAAAGAACGTAACCGCTATATCAATGACCACATGGACGTACATAAGCCATATCCACAGAAGCGTACATAATGTGTATGAGCTCAATATATGCAGTAAAATGACACTAAAAGGCTGAATGCACAACCCAAAAACCAGAAAATAACACCTGCAAGTGTCTGTCAACTCTAATGTTTTTGGCTCAAAAAACCTGCATAAATTTGCAGTGGCTGCTCCCACCAAAACTGAAATCTTTCAAGAAACCTGTAGTTTTACGAATGTGGCTGAAAACACAGTCCCAAAGGTTGATATTTAATGTCGAATAAGTACAACAAACACTCTTCTTGATGTTCTTGGACCTATGTGAAAAGAACCATGTGCGGAAGTACTCCAAAACGGCTCCAAAAGACATCCCAAAAATGCTTCAAAAATAGGCTTTGAAAGCAAAGAATGAAGCTTTGAGGGACCTAAACATGTTCAAGGTAATGTCAACCTTAGTCTTTCCCCTTCAGACACCGCAAGAGTGTAGCTTAGTGGCAAGAGATTTCCACGGTTAAGCGAGCTCCAAGGGGAAAAGTATTGGGATGGGTGACCTCCCGGGAAGTACCGGGAACCTCTATATTCCTTGATCATTGAGGCCCTCCCTCGCGCGCAGCCAACGGTGCCAACGGTGACTTCGGTGGCTCAAATGACAAGGTATGCCAAGGTCTATGCCTTGGTCGCCACCTTAGTCGTAAGCCTTGGAGTAAGCTGAGGGGGGAGGGGGGTGCTCGCTTCGCTCGCACAAAAGGAACAAAGCTTTTGCCTCGAACTGCTCTGATACCAGTGAAGTATTTTGATGGCGATGCACCATAGTGCGCTCTCCTTCTCGCAATCCCCACGACGATATCCTCAGAGTAGAAAACCGAGCTCCTAAGTCCGCACACGGTACTTTGCACAGAGACTACAGAGTACACAGAAAAACACAATACACGGGGAGCACGAAGATAGACTTCTTAGGTCTTACAAATGCGGTCGAACTTACAGTCTGTGACTAACCAGGCCACTATATGTTTTATTAAAAAACATATACAAAGCAGTGTCCAGTGGCCATTTGGCCTTTCACATGGACACTAATGGTAACATGGCAATCTATTGTGTTTCCCTAATTGACAAGCATGGCATAACTATTGCATATTTTGAGATGTAAGATTAGGTAGACCACTCATCAAGCCCTTCCTTTGCACATTCTTTATCCTTTACAAGTTTTATGTCACCAATTATTTTATGAAACAAGTCGATCTTTGCAATCTGCTTATTTCCAATTGACACATAGACAATACAAGGGGTTCATGGATTACCTCCATGGTGAAGAGTCTTCCTTGCTTCCTTATTTTTGCTATGAGCTTGTAGTCTTGCATGAGGTCTTCAATAAAAAATCCTTGATCATTGAGCCTCACATCATAACCTCTTTCAACCATTTGACCTATTGCAACCAAGTTCTTGGTGATGGCTGGCATATGCAACACATTTTCCAATGCCTTGGAGATTTAATATCCATTCAATGGAACATCTTTCACGTGTATAATCTTGTGCTCAGTATCATTCCTTGTCTCTACATGTCATTGAGTGGTGAGTGAGTGTAAATTAAAGAAAACATCTTTGTTGCAACTCATATGGTTACTACAATCTTTTACTTGAACCATACATTATAAGCAAGCTCTCATTTTTTATTAGTTGAAGTACTAGAATAATTATCTTGATTTGTTTTGTATCCTTGATTGTATCCTCCTTTGGGCAAACAATCTCTTGCATAATGTCTCAGTTTTCCACAATTGTAGCATTCTCCATTGGATGCTTCTCTTCCTTGTGATGTTGCTCCTCTTCCTCTACTCCTTCCTCTTCCTCTTGAACCATAGCTTTGTTTGGAGCCTTAATGTATCCAGACCTTCAAAATGCTCTCATACAACCAATGGGAAAAGTTTATAAAACCTCAAATGTAGCTATGGAAGATGGCTTCCCTCCATTAGGGCCACACACAATTATATATGCTCACTATTTGGGATTTTCTCTACAACTATGTAGAAACTCAAAATGAACCTTCACATACTTGAAGTAGAATGTAAGAGCTATCGAGCAAGCTTTCAATCAAAGTAAACGGACGTTCTACCTATGAGAACCATCCATTTCAAGAGAGGCATTTTTCTAAAATGTTGGAACATCAAGCTTACACTATGCTTGATGTGGATTTGATCTACATCAAAGGCTATCATGTCGAAAGAATATCTGTTGGAGAGTTCTTTTATTTATGCTCACTTATTGTACATTTTTAAAAGATTTTTCATGGATCTTTTACCATTGTGAAAGACTTGAGATTTACACATATAAAAGTAGAAAGAGAGAGCCCAAATCCCACGAATTTGTAGTGGTTGATTTGCAATCAATCAAGCAATCAATCACCTAAAAGTAGATCAAACTAGATCTTCACTTTTCCTAGATTGTAGGAAAGTTAATTGATTCCCTCCAACAACCATTCCCACATTCATTTGAATTCAAAAGCCACTTGTAGAAGTCCTAGAGCACTTCCAGAGTCTATATAAAGACTTGAAATCACTTTTACAATACATGGAAGCAATATACATACACTTGTGACCATCATTGTCTTGCTCCTTCAATTTTCTGCACCATCTTCTTTGCCAACAGTAATCTTGCAAAGGCTGTTGCTCTCTCTCTCTCTTTCTAGAGCTCCAAATTTGATGAACGATGGCTCATAAGAAAGGTATTAGTGTCTTATTTATGCTTGTAAATTTTCATAACATTTAATTTAGTAGATTGGGCGAAATCTCAGTTTGTTTGGTCTTGGGATCAATCTCTACGTATTCCTGAAAATTAGAAGTACCACCTTTGAGTGTTTGATTCATTCCTATAGCGTATTTTTCTTATTCCTTATACTTTTGTGCATTCTATACACTCAACCCTATTTGTATCACTCCCATAAAAGGATTTTTTCTAATTGAAATTAGGTTGGTCGCTATGGGCATTTGAAGTTCATTGTCTCTTCCATAGATGGTAAGTTTTTTGAGCTAGTGGACATGCAAACCTATCTATTTTGTATCAACTCCTTCTCCTTGATGCTCCAAAGTAAATGGTCCATTTATTTGCACTTATCGCATGCCTATAGGGTCTATTTGATTCTCCATAAGCTCAATGGCTAGTCTTGTGCCGGCTGGCTAGACTTTGTCGCTTCCAAACTCACTTTTCTACCTCCTACAAGTTTCTCCAAGTTCTTTCAGTAGTATCAAAGCTAGATCAAGATGGGTGAAGGCTTTCCCTCAATGATCAAGAAGTTTGATCGACACAGCTACACAGCTTGGAAAATGAGAACGGAGGTGTATTTGCAAGGTAGAAATCTTATGGAATTGTTGTAGGTGATGAAGCTATGCCGATTCCAAGATCCAAAAGAGGGCCTATACAAGAGGAGATAGATAAGCTCACACTTTGGTGCGCAAGGGATGCTCAAACAAGGTCGTACATACTAAACTCTATCTCTAACTTTCTATTACCACATATTAGAGGATGCAAGACATCTCAAGAGACTTGGGATGCCCTCCAGACTTTCTTTTTTGCTAGTACCAAAGCAAAAAAGAATCATCTTTGGAACGAGTTCAACCAAATGAAGAAGACACCTAAACAAAGCATCACAGAGTTTGTTACCAAGGTCAAGGAGGTTGCAGATCAATTAGCATCCATTGCAGAGCTGATTGAAGAAGAGGCTATCATGAGGCAAATTCTCAATGGGATTCGAAGTGATAAGCAATGGCAATCTTTCACCACGGCTTACGATCTCATCATGGATGTGCAAACTCCAGACTTCAACATCTTTCTTGGAAAACTCTTCAATCAAGGTGCCAACAATAGCATAAAGAAAGGTAACTCCTATCATGGTAATTCAACTACTGCTCTATATGCAGATAAGAAGGATAAGAAGTAGAAAGGCAAGAAGAAGGAAGAAGATGGAGGAGACTTCCCAAGCCAACTTCACAAGCAAGAGCAAGTGGACAGGGAAGAAGAAAGGACCAAAGCATGACAAAGCCAAAGGTCAGAATGTTCAACCTTGTGCCATTTGCGATAAGACCAACCACACCACTCAGAATTGTTGGTTCAATGGAAAGACCCAAAAAGGAAGTGGAAGAGATGGATATGGCAGCAATAGCGGTAGAGGTGGACACAAGTTCAACAATAACAATAGAGGCTATAATAGAAGGGACTTCAACAATTATTCAAAAGATCAACCACACGAAGACTCATTGCTTCTTATGAATCTAAGCCACAAAGAAGGTAAAGAAGATGATCATTTTGTTCTACATAGATTCAGGATGTTCAAATCATGTTACAGGCAATATTTCTCTTCTATCTGATTTAGAAAGTCCAAAGCATAGACATGAAATACAAACAAGGGATGACACAAAGCACAATCTGGAGAAGATTGTAATCTCAAAGCTTCCAATGGCAAGACAAACATTATAAGTAAGGTTCTCTATGTACCCACTATCACTAAAATCCTAATAAGTGTAGGCCAAATAATTGAAAAAGGCTTGCAAGTTAGGTTCACCCAACATGGAGCTTTTGTGGAAGATCCATGTCAAGGCTTCAAGAAGATAGCCAGAGGTGAGAAGAATGGTAGGCACTTTACTTTTGAAGCAGGAGAAACCAGAAACATAACTCTATTTAACTTTGGGTCTCAAACTCTAAGTGAGCTTGAAGTGTGGCATAAGAGACTTGCTCATGTGAATGAAAGAACCTTGAAGGATATATGCAGGGATCAAAGTGTTCTAGGACTACCAAACATATCAAAGCAACACATGATGAACAGGTATGATGCATGTTAGATTGGGAAGGCACAAAGACAACCATTCAACCACAAAGGCTACATCCACAACAACGTACTAGACTTAGTACATACAGATGTATGGGGACCAAGTCAAGAACCTTCATTGGTAGGATCAAGGTATTATGTCTCATTTATTCACGAACATAGTAGACGGATTGTTCTATACTTTATTAAGAGTAAGAATGAAGTGTTTGATTGCTTCAAGACGTATCTAGCACATGTGGAGAATCATACAAGTAGATCACTAAAGAAGCTCAGATCTGATGGAGGGGGAGAATACTTCTCCAAAGAGTTTGATGAGTTCTTGCAGCAAAAAGGTATCAAAAGGGAAGTGACTACCAGGTACTCTCCTCAATTAAATGGAATTGTAGAGAGGAGAAACAATACATTGGTTGGATCAGCCCCAACAACGCTTGAAGAGAAGTTGCCACATTATCTATGGGCAGAAGCTATTTCAATTATTGTGTACCTTGTTAATAGACTATCATCCAAATCACTTCAAGGTATGGCTCCTTATGAAGCATAGCATGGAAGAAAACCTAGTCTTGGACATTGAAGGTGTTTGGTTGTTTAATTTATATTCATGTACCATCACAAATAAGAGGAAAGCTAGATGAAAGGGAAACAAAGGCAGTGTTTATTGGATATGATTCAACTCAGATGGCTTACAGGTTCTATAATCCTTCAACCAAGCAATTCAGTACAAGTAGAGATGTTGTGTTTGAAGAACACAGGTCTTGGTATGATGAAGACAAAAATAAGGTAACTCTACCATATGATCTTGATTTTGATTCTCATCAATTAGGAAGCAAACATGATACACAGGTCCAGGATCCAAGAAGTGATACAGACGATGACCAAGATGAAAGGGAAAAGGATTACAAGCTGTGAAAGTCGAGAGGCAAAGCAAAGATTCAAGAGGTTGGAGAATGCTCCAAACAAGCACCTAGAAGATCAACAAGAGAGAAGAAACAACCAGAAAGGTATGGATATGATTCCACATTTGTTACGAACAATTCAATCTACTTGGCAAAAGACTCTATTTCAGAGGAACCCTCAACGTATGAAGAGGCAAAGGAAAACCCTAATTGGGAAAAGGCCACGAAAGAAGAAATAAATGCATTGAAGGAGATGGAAACTTGAGATTTGGTTCCAATGTTGCCCAATCAAAAGGTAATTGGTTGCAGATGGGTATATAAAGTTAAAATAAACTCAGATGGATCAGTTTGCAAGTACAAGGCAAGATTAGTTGCCAAAGGATGCTCACAAACTCATGGTATAGACTATGAGGAAACATTCTCACCAGTTGCAAAGATGACTACAATCAAGACATTGATAAGTGTAGCTGCTGCAAGGAATTGGAGACTCCTCCAACTTGATGTGAAAAATGCATTCTTAAATGGTTGGATAAGTGAAGAGGTATACATGTCACAACCACCAAGTTTTGAAAACCATAATCATCCATCTTATGTTTGCAGACTTAAGAAAGCATTGTAAGGATTGAAACAAGCTCATAGAGCTTGGAATTACAGGTTGGTTACATAGCTTCAAGATGAAGGGTTCAAAGCTAGTAGCTCAGATCCTTCTCTATTCATCAAAAGGGATCACGATGAGGTTATCTATCTATGTGTATATGTAGATGATATTATTGTGATAGATGATTATCTAAATGGCATTCAAAGGATCAAGAGACACATGCAAGAGGAGTTCAAAATCACTGACTTAGGTGAGCTCACATATTTCCTAGGTATGGAGGTGATACACACAGATGAAGGAATGTATTTGACTCAGAGAAGATACATCCAAGATCTACTTCTCAAGTTCAAAATGGAGAGCACAAAACCGTCAGGTACACCTTTGGAGATGAATCATAAACTTAGTGTTTATGAAGGTGAGAAAATTGAAGACATTAAAGAGTATCAAAGCTTGGTAGACAGCTTGATATATGCTACTTATATAAGGGAAGACATCTCATATAGTGTGGGAGTGCTTAGTCAATTCATGCACTCACCAAGAAGACCATACATGGATGCAACTAAGAGAGTACTTAAGTATCTCAAAGGTACAATTAATGAAGGTATATTCTATCCTTACTCTTCAGACTTGGATATCAAAATCTATTCAAATGCACATTGGGCAGGATCTAAGGATGATAGAAGAAGTACTTCTGGTTACTTAGCATTTGTAGGTTCAAAGCTAGTGTCATGGAATTCCAAGAAGAAACCAACAGTTGCCTTATCCTCAACTGAAGGAGAGTACAAAGGTTTGACCATAGCAACTCAAGAGGCAATATGGTTAAAGGCATTGTATACAGATTTGGGACTTGTGAGTTCCAAACCTCACATATTTGGAGATAATATAAGCTCCATGCATCTAGCAGCAAACCCTATATTCCATGCAAGAACCAAACACATAAAGGTGCATTACCACTTCATCAGGGAGAAGCTCATGGCAAAGGAGATTGACATTTCTTTTGTTCCTACTGAAAAGCAAGTACCAGATATGATGACGAACGCACTTGATGGAATAAAGCTTTGTAGATTCAATGCTATGGCAGGTATTCAACCTATGAGAGAATGAAGACTCAAGCATACTTTAGCTTGAGGGGGAGCTATTGGAACATCAAGCTTACACAATGCTTGAGGTGGATTTGATCTACATCAAAGTCTATCACATTGAAAGAATATCTGTTGGAGAGTTCTTTTATTTATGATCACTTATTGTACCTTTTTTTTTCATGGATCTTTTACCATTCTAAAAGCCTTGAGATTTACACATGTAAAAGTAGAAAGAGAGAACCCAAATCCCACGAATTTGTAGTGGTTGAGTTGCAATCAATCACCTAAAAGTAGATCAAACTAAATCTTCACTTTTCCTAGATTGTAGGAAAGTGAATTGATTCCCTCCAACAACCATTCCCACCTTCATTTGAATTCAAAATCCACTTGTAGAATTTGTGGAGAACTTTTAGAGTCTATATAAAGACTTGAAACCACTTGTACAATACATGGAAGCAATACACATACACTTGTGATCATCATTGTCTTGCTCCTTCAATTTTCTGCATCATCTTCTTTGCCAACAGTAATCTTGCAAAGGCTGCTGATGTCTCTCCAGAGCTCCAAATTTGATGACAGATGGCTCATTGGAAAGGTATTAGTGTCTAATTTATGCCTATAAATTTTCATAGCATTCGTTTTAGTAGATTGGGAGAAATCTCAGTTTTTCTGTGTCGGGGTCAATCTCTACATATTCTTGAAAAATAGGAAGTACCACTGGTGAGTGTTTGATTCATTCCTATATCATATTTTTCTTATTCCTTATACGTTTGTGCATTGTATACACTCAACCCTATTTGTATCACTCCGATAAAAGGATTTTTTCTAGTTGTAATCACGCTGGTCGCTATGGGCATTTGAAGTTCATTGTGTCTTCCATAGATAGTAAGTTTTTTGAGCTAGTCGACACGCAAACCTATCTGTTTTGTATCGACTCCTTCTCACATAGTGCATTTCTTTGCACTTATCGCATGCCTATAAGGTCTATTTGATTCTCCATAAGCTCAAGGGCTGGTCTTGTGCCGCTTGGCTGGACCAAACTTCGTCGCTTCAAAACTCTTTTTTCTACCTCCTACAAGCTTCTCCAACTTCTTTCATAAAACACTATTGGCCTATGTGTAAGGATATAGGTCCACAAACTTGCAATTTTGCACTGTTCACTTCGTAAAAGAACTTGAGACTTTGGCACACTTTGAGGAACTATATGAGAGACCAAATGATGCTTGAATTCAAGATATATGAGCATAATGAAAGAGCGAACAATTCTCTACAATCTAGAACAAACAAAATTGTGAATTCCTAATTACATCTCTAGATAGAGAGGAGAAAAATAATGAGAAAATGAGATAAACAAACAAAGAGGATGCTTATTAGAGTTTACTGCTTCACTAAACTAAGAGGGAAACGTGTGGAATTCATACAACTCAAGAAAAAGAAAACGAAATGATGGTTTCTATATAAGTTCTACTTTTCCTAGAATCTATCTAACAACCCACCAATCAGTGTAGGTCCACTTTTTGGTGGGTAACTGGAAAGATTTAAATTTGAGTCATCTTGGTGGAGCTCCTAACTTGATTCCACAACTTTGGGTCCCCTTTTATTAGCTCATGTATATTCCAGGCTCTCTCTCTCTCTCTCTCTCTCTCTCTCTCTCTCTCTCTCTCTCTCTCTCTCTCTCTCTCTCTCTCTCTCTCTCTCTCTCTCTCTCTCTCTCTCTCTCTCTCTCTCTCTCTCTCTCTCTCTCTCTCTCTCTCTCTCTCTCTCTCTCTCTCTCTCTCTCTCTCTCTCTCTCTCTCTCTCTCTCTCTCTCTCTCTCTCTGTGTGTGTGTGTGTGTGTGTGTGTGTGTGTGTGTGTCTGTGTGTGTTCAATTATGTTTTATGTTCCATTTTGATTTTGATTTTTCAAATGATTGGAGCGATTTCGTTTGTGTATGGTTTTGGCTCATAGGCCAATGTTGTATGTTTTATGTTCCATTTTGATTTTGTTTTTTCAGATGATTGGAGCAGTTTCATTTGTACATGGTTTTGTCTCACAAGACAATTTTGGTCTTTCAATAGACGTTAATATGACTTTCTTTCTTTCTTTCTTTCTTTCTTTCTTTCTTTCTTTCTTTCTTTTGTCTCTCCCTATATCCCCCCTTGCTCCCTCCTCCTCACTCACGGCCAACTTTAATGCTTAAGTACCATTCATGATCAATGTGAGCACCAACCCAACCATGATAGGTAAATTAAAAACATCCTTCTCCTATTTACACAATATTAAAGATATATACATATTCACTAATGCAACAAATTACATAAAAGAAATTTCTTGAAAACTTTCTACATTTGCCAAATTGTTCTTTTTTTAATAAAAGGAAGTTCGTCCCAGCCTATTTTCCCTTGCATGAATTAATAGAAAGAACAACTATACATAAGAAGGGGGCGTAGTGCCCAAGGGACCCCCATGTCCCACAAGGCAAGGGAAGATGTTGCAACAATGCCGGCCCGAAGGCAAAAGGTGCATAATTTTCATGATAGGGCCCAAGAGAAGAATATGAACTTACTGGGAGTTACAAAGGAGATTAATCACCTTTTCATCTCCCTCGTGGGGAGCCCATTTGCTATGGATCTTGTTGTTATCTAGAACAAACACCTTGTGATGTCTGCAAGGAGGGGATTTTTTTTAATTACAGATTCTTCTACCTAAAGGGCTAAGGGTCTTCTTTATAGACCACTCTTTACTAAGATTTCTGAAGTTGGAAGCGCATCTTTTTTTCCAAATTTTCCAAAGAGCTTCTCCCCTTATAGCATTCCACAATGCCACCGAGCATCTGATAGCTTCTCCAAGTAAGGCATGTTTCCAGCTTATTCAGGATTAAAGGGACGAAATTCCCAATCCCCTCCAAACCACAAAGCTCCTAGGGTACCAAAGAAAAAATAGGTGCCCCAAATCTTCGCTACAATTGAAAGAGTGTTCACTCCAAGGAGGGGTACCATAAATTTTGTTGGCTTTGATATTGGTCCGATTTCCATGATAGAGGATTTTCCACATGAGAAAAACTTCTTTAATCTCGATGAGGGGATGCCACGTTGACTGGAACTTAAAATCACATTTGATGTTCAGCCAATTTAGACATCAAATCCTATTGAGCGATTTATCTATTCCCATTGTGCCATTCTTTATTCCTTGTATCTCGAAGGGATCTTGTCCAAGGAAGAGATGAGACATTAAGAAGTCTGAAGCATTGATTCCGCTTCTTATCAGGTACTAGTCTTCATAGTCCACCTTCCTATTAAGGGTAATGTCATCGAATCCATTGTCTCCTATTTTGATTCCCGAGATGCTTCCATGAATGCAATCCTTTACTCCATAATTTATTTGCTCTTTGAAGGTCCACATCCACAACCTTGATCCCTTGATTGGGAACCAAATCGAGTCATTTTGTCTTATACCAGCCGCCCACTTCCACCCTTTGTTAATCTTAAGGTATGATTTCATCTTATTCTATCTCTTCCAATTGAATGAAGTTATGAATATAATGATCAAGTGTTGTGACTGCTATACAGGTGAACTTCCAAAATTCAAGCTATAAGGGAGATTGAGCTTCGGCCTAACTTCCTCTTTAAAAAATTTTATATATATAAAAAAAAAGAGTTGTGACTGCTAGAAATAAAGCAATGCATGAGAGAAAAGCATGGTTACGAAGATTAAACTCAGAAATTCCACTTCTAAGGTCAATTAATGTCAACAAAATATCAAATCCTAGATTCACTCAAAAGATAGTAGAGCGAAATATTTCTTGAAGGCTTCCGAAATGCAAGCACTGAAGGGTAAGGCGAACATGCATTCAACACCATCTGCTTAAATCTCTCCAGGAGATAGGGTATTAAATGTGTATGAGATACATGGACAAATACCACATTTTGCCATGTTTTACAATATTTAAGACATCCATGCATCTAAACTTCCAACATGTCTACGAGCCACTGTGTGATGAATCATCAAATCCTATTTATACAAACGTTTTCATAGCTTGTCCAAGACACATTAATTACTAAATGAAAGTACAAAGCATGCATCTTCATCACGAATGCCAGACCTTACACATAGAAAGAGACGCCTTGGATAAAAAAATGCCTATGCACATTAGTAAACATAGTGGACTGCTATAAAAATCTTAATGTGGAAATATCAATGGCATTGAATGTGTAATTTACATCAAGTCCATGATTATGACTTCATAAAGAATGACCAATGTATTTTGAATGTGTTTATTCAACAGGTCAACGCGGGACATCAAGGATTACTGGAGGAACTTTTTTAAGGGGTGCAGGATGAGAATTCAAGGACAAGTGTCGTTTATCAACACAACGACCTTCAGAAAGAAATGTATCAGTAAATTTGATCCATGAAGCCCAAAAAATCGGAGTGTCTCTATTTGTGAATATCATGACCTGTAAGGTGCTGTGGAAAAGCCTGATAATAATGAGAACATCCACATCATTGGCACCTGCATAGTCAGTGAATTAAGACTCCACAGAAACTGCTTCCTCATTGCAGCTGTACACTAGTTGGAAGAAGCCGATTTCGATCTACGATATACTTTCCATGGCAAGCTGCAAGAGACGAGAACATTCTCGTCTTCAACCATTCAGTTGGTGACCTGCCCCTGCAGAAGGTACACTCGTAGGTCTCCCTATTACTTACCTTTTTTCCCATGCGTACTGGTCTGAGGAACTTGGCTTTGACAAGCTGTGTAACCACCTCTGGCACATCATTCTCATCCTGCACATTCATTCATTCATTCATTCTCTCTCTCTCTCTCTCTCTCTCTCTCTCTCTCTCTCTCTCTCTCTCTCTCTCTCTCTCTCTCTCTCTCTCTCTCTCTCTCTCTCTCTCTCTCTCTCTCTCTCTCTCTCTCTCCCTCTCTCTCTCTCTCTCTCTCTCTCTCTCTCTCTCTCTCTCTCTCTCTCTCTCTCTCTCTCTCTCTCTCTCTCTCTCTCTCTCTCTCTCTCTCTCTCTCTCTCTCTATGGGGCAGTACTAGAGATAGAGCTCAGCACACACGCTGAGGCAGCTGGGATCAGAGCACCCGGCCAAGCAGGCTTCCGCCGCACCTTCTCCACCATCGACCACATCTTCGTGCTTTGTTCCTTGATTCAGAGCGCGAAGGCAAGGAAGCAGAGACTATACTGTTGCTTTGTGGATTTCCACAAAGCCTTCGACATGGTCCCTCGAGAGAGACTACTACGGAAGCTCCAGGAGTTACAGTTACCATCAGACATGCTATGGGCCATCCATGCTTTGTATGCACGAGTCACAGGTAGGGTACGCTGCCAAGGTGGCCTATCAGACAGCCTTGTTAGCACCATTGGTGTGAAACAAGGTTGCCCTCTCTCACCCACTCTCTTCGGTCTCTACATCGATAAGATCACGGAGTATATACAGCAAGCAAGAGGGCTAGGAGGAGACCTCGGAGGTACGCCAGTACACATCCTATTATATGCTGATGACATTGTCTTGCTTTCAGAGTCACGAGAGGGGTTGCATTAACATTTACCGGCACTTGATACCTTCTGCATGGAGAGAGGACTCACAGTGAACCTTGGCAAGACCAAGGTCATGATCTTCCATACCTCCAGGACAGTACGCCATCGTGCCTCTTTCACTGCAGCTGCAGGACAGATAGAGGTAGTGGACTCCTACGTCTACCTAGGTGTCACCTTCTCGGGCAGCACAGGGGTATTCTCCATGGCACAGGCAACGAGCGATAGATTGATGCAAGGCTATGAGGCACTTGCAGGATTGGAGAGACGCTGCTTTCAGACACATTTTGAGGAACCCCGGACTAAGGGGTGGCTCTTTGACACTCTAGTGACACCCGCATTGATGTACGCAGCAGCAGTATGGGCACCAGGGATCACAGAGGCGATGTGGACGCGGATTGAGAGGCCCCGGGTCACCATGATCTCACGCTTGCTGCGCAGCAAGCCCTCCGTTCCACATGACATTATACGAGCTGAGCTTGGCACACCACCGACGCTAGTGGAGGCCCTCTTCCAGTTGGTGACCTTTATTCTGAGAGTCAAAGAGAGCTCCCCACCAGCCGACTCACCAGGCTTGCATTTGAGAGCTCTAGACATTTGGCAGAGACAGGGCATGAGAGAGTATGGTATGCACAAACCTACCGATGGCTAGCAGACCATGGCATGAGCATTACAGATCCCCCCCCCTTTTCAGTATGACCTCTCTTCCCCCCACATTACCGTCTCTCGTTTGGAGAGGAATAGGATCATCCGTCAAGACCTACTACAGATACACGTCAGGAGACATGGATAGCACCACGGGAGCCTCTTCCCACAAAGAGGCAACACTACAGAGAGCACTTCCTGACTGTGACAGCGGATGGTTTCATTCAGAGACCACGATACATGGATACATACATGGCACCAACTAAGAGAGTGGCCATTGGGCAACTCAGAGTATCATCACACCAGCTCGAGATTGAGGTTGGGCGAGCGACATATACCCCGAGGGACGAGAGATTATGCAGGATATGCCGAGAGGAGGTGGAGGACGACGAGCACTACACATGTAGATGCCAGGCATATGAGGACATCAAAGACCGCTACCCACAACTCTTCAAGGGGCCCAGAGAGATCAAGGCTTTATTGGGGACACAAGACCAGTGCCCTCTAGGTCGTTTCCTAGTAGAGCTCCAACACCACCGTGCATCACTTCTCCAGAAGCAGATGAGATACACCTAGGCCCCCCCCCCCTCAAGCTTATATTACAGATTTTTTCAGACCCACAACCACTCGAGGACCCAGCTCCATGCGGGGTGTCACATTACACAGAGCAGAGGAGCTTAGACGGCAGCGTCGACGACCGAGACCCCCACTCCGGAGAGCCCGTCCACACCAGAGAGAGATTCAGGCCATTCAGGCACGCCATGACATGGAGATACGGAGACGTCAACAGCGCACCCCTGTCGATTTGGACGTTCAGAGCATTTTGAGGATCGCCATGATGCCTTACCCACCGATGCATTATATCCTACACCCACTCCAAGCATTTAGAGGGTTGTGATACCATCGAGCCTCCTCTCCCTATGCATATCATATTTGTATCTCACCCATTGAGCATATAGAGTGCATACCCATAGCACCCCACACCCTTGACGCCAGTTATTATCTACTTCTTTTATACCCATTTTTTGTACTCACACTTTATTTTCGTTATAGGATCACAGTGGATTGGATCATATTGATGTATATGTTTTGTCTCATAGGCCGATTTTGGCCTCTAATAGACGTTAAAAAGTCTCTCTCTCTCTCTCTCTCTCTCTCTCTCTCTCTCTCTCTCTCTCTCTCTCTCTCTCTCTCTCTCTCTCTCTCTCTCTCTCTCTCTCTCTCTCTCTCTCTCTCTCTCTCTCTCTGACTCTCTGAGACCTTCCCTAAGCCCCCCCCCTTTTCCCGCGATCTTCCCCAGCCCAATCGATGACTTTTAGGGTTTCAATGTTATGAACAGAAAACCCTAACCCGAAAAACACTATGGCCAAATTGGAGGACCTAAATAGAATAGAACATAAGCTTAATGTCATCATCGGAGACAACAAAAGGACAATAGACTCGACCATCACCTCCATTATCAAACGCCTCTCCAAACTTGAGAAAGAAGTGGAAGGCTTCAACAAAGAACGTGAATCATGGAGCAAAGAGAAAGAAGAATGGGAGATGGAGAGATCAAAAGAGAGAGAAGAATGGATGAAGAGGCAAAACGATTGGGTAGAAGAGAAGAAGGCCATGACGGAACAAATCGAACTACTCAAAGTCTCAATAGCATCCCTGACTCTTGAAGAAGGTGAACTTATAATGGACACAAAAGAAGCTCTTAAAATAGAGCTCACGGAAGCCTTGACCGCAAGCATTGACACCAAGCTTGAGGCAACCAAAGAAGGATGGCCCGAAGTAGCGAGGAAAAACATCAAGAAAATGGCAAAAGAAGAAGCACAAAAAGAATAAGCCCTCATTGTGCACACTACCATTGAAGAAGAGAGGATGAGACAAGCCCGACGTCTTAACGTGTGCGTCACAAGTATATTAGAGAGAGAAGGTTCCACTCCAGAGATGGATGGGAAGACACTATGCAAGAAGCTTGGTTATAAGGAAGAAGAAGCCCTCCCGTTTATTAAATCTTGGAGAGCGGGAAAAGACCTTTCGAAGAAGAGAGCTCTCATTTTGCACTTCCCCTCGGAAGTGGTAACATCCACCTTCCTTCGCAAGAGAGTGGTTTTGAGAGCACTTGATGCCCCCTCCCCCAAAATCTACCTTGATGATGATCTCACCCATGCAAGTAGCACATCGTCGTGCATGCATGTCGAGAGTACACCAAGCTCGCAAAGAAGGAAAGAAGGCTTCATACAGAGATGGTCGTATCATCATTGATGGCAAAGCCATCCCATAGGGATTCACGGCTTGGAGACACTCGAGGAGATACACCTTGTAGTTTGGAACTGCAATGGAGATCTATGGACACACCCAGAGAGGTTACAAGAGGTGCACAGAGGCAAAGACATCATTATGCTGACAGAGACACATGAGAGCCCATACCGAAGCCTACCTCAAGTCCACGGTTTCCAGTGGGAGTCCACATACAGAGAGTGTACACGTCAGCGCACCACCAGAGGATAAGGAGGAGTAGCCATACTCTTCAGAGACGGACTTCAAAGAAGGATACAGATAGTTGCACGTGACTCACAAGCCAGTATATCTTTGGATCCAACTCAAGCTCTCACAGGAGCGGATCATCTACATAGCGTTATGCTACTTTGCTCCTTCTAGCTCACAGTTCGCTATCATAGATCGAGAGGAGGCTCACCATACACTTGCTTGTCAGAAGAGATTACAAAGTACTCTGCATTAGGGGAAGTCTTCCTTATGGGAGACTTCAATGCCAGGAAAGGCAATGATCAGTGTGAGATATTTGACCCAAAAGACCCACATATACTCCATACCATAGAGGATGACATGGACGTTGGACAGACCACACCAAATTGCAGAGCGAGCATCTCATATACGAAGCCTCCACTATAGCCCCATTGATTGCACATGTCTTCAACCAGGCTATAAGGGAGGGCTTCCGAGAGCAGTGGACTAGGCACACCATTGAGCCTATCCACAAATCTGGCGACACCTTGGGCCAGGGAACTACAGGACCATCATGATTGGCAACACCATGGCCAAACTATACGGTGCCATACTTGAGGTGGTGCTTAGCATATGTAGAGACTGAGGGGCTACGAGCACGAGGCCAACCAGGTTTTCGACGAGCTTTCTCTACCATTGATCACATCTTCATTTTGTGTTGCCTCATTGGGCAAGGGTAGGGAAGAAGAGATTATATTGCTTCTTTGTGGACTTTCGCAAAGCTTTTGATAGAGTGCCACGAGAGAGGCTCTTGCGACGCCTCCAGTGTTGGGGATAAAGGCCCCAAGGACTCTCCTTTTGTATATTTTGACCCTTCCACGTGAAAGCTCTCTTCGAGAGCTTTCCAAACATATTTTTGTTATATTTTTTGAACCCCAAATTGGGGAGTTATAGGCATTTACATTATTTTTATGACTTTTGGTCATTGGCCATGTGTGAACATGCCCAAATGACCTAAAAGTCACATATCAATAAGACTTGGTCCCAAATCTCTCATAACTTGATTGGGACTTCTTCAACTTCAGCTTCTCCATCTTCTTCTCCAAATTTCTATGCAGGTTTCTCTCTCTACTTTCTCTCTCCTCACGCAACAGCCCACTCCCTTTGCGTTTGGAGCAACTGAGCACACCACGACGTAGCTCTCCGCGGCCTCTTTCAACTGGTATCAGAGCTTTGAGTTGTTCTATCGCGACAAAGTTGCTCAAAGTGCTTTTCTACTTCAGCCTATGTTAAGCTGAAGGTGTTTTCTTGCATTTGAGAGAATTTCATCGCGAAAAAACTTCTTTTGTCGCGATAAAAGTGCTGTTTTTGGAGGATTACTTCGGCCCAGAGCAAAGCTGAAGCAAATTTTGTGCTTTTTAGAGAGTTTCATCGCGAAGAATCTCTTCTATTCTTCCTTTTGTATCCCCACAGGTCATTTTCAACATCCACATTGCTGATTTTTTCATCTACAGGTCTTTTGTGGTAGAAATTCTCTCATTTTTCAAGTGGGAGGACATGCACAAAGATTGAGGAAGTGCATACTTGCTGGAAACTTATTACAGGAGGTCATTTTTCGGATTTTACAGGTCATATTGCTGCAAAAATTGGGCTTTTGTGAAAACAAGCACCCATTGCCTTGGTTTTACATCTATGTATGCCTTTTGTGGTTGAAAAACAACAAATTTGTTGTTTTTGATGCAATTACAGCTTGCTAGAATTTTCTGAAATTTTCTGCAGAAAATTTCAGAAATTGATTTTTGCAAGTTTTGAACAGTTTTTGGGCTTAATTTCTCAGCTATAGTCTCGTAAGGTAATTACGCACAGGACAACAAGTGAATTTTACCTTTTTTGGTGAAATTTTGAAGCTCTTAGTGTGCAAACATGGCCTCTACCTCCTCTGATGTCAAAAGCTTGTTTGAGATCAAGAGATTTGAAGGTAATGGTTTCGATTTGTGGAAAGAGAATGTTAGGCATCCTCTTTCTTAAAGATTGCAAAGGGGCTCTTGAGGAAGTCAAGCCTGAAGATATGACAGATGCAGCATGGATGAACCTAAACAAGAAGGCCATCACTTACATCAAGATGGCTGTATCAGATGAAATCTTAGTGGATTTGAAAGGCCTTACAACTGCTTTTGAGGTATGGGAGAAGCTGAAAGCCACTTATGAAAATACCACGCCTGTAAATCAAGTGCATCTTATGCATAAGCTAGCGTGTATGCAGCTTGATGAGTCAAAAAGTGCAGTTGAGCACTTATCTTTGTTTACAGGTACTCTTCACAATTGCAGGACTCTGGATTACCTCCATTTGATGATAAGCTTAAGGCCATCTTCTGTTGATGACCTTACCTGATTCATGGGAAACATTGGTTGCTTCACTTTCTAATAGCCCCAGTCTTACCTTTGATGGTGTAAGGGGTTCTATTTTGAATGAGGAAATCAGGAGGAAAGCTAGTGGAGAGGGTAGTGGTTCAGCCAATGTGGCTAGAGGAAGAACAGAAAAGAAAAGTGGAAATGTACAGAGGAACAAGAGCAAAAGCAAAGGCAAGGCTGAAACTTGTTATCAATGTGGTAGGAAAGGTCACAAGAGGCCTGATTGCAGATTTTATAAAGTTGAACTAGAAAGAAAGAAGAACACAGGTGACAGAAAGAAAAAGGACACCAAGAATGAAGCACATGATACCTCAAAGGACAAAGACAAAGAGAAGGCCAATGTGGCCTCTAGTGTCATCATTGAGGAGCTATCAGATGCAGAAGATATACTTTGTGCTACTATAGCAGCAGAACATGCCGAAGTTATTGATGCTTCTATTAATATTCATGCTCAAGATATGCAGATCACAAAGAGGGATTTGATTGATGCCTTGCTTACTGTGAATGATGCTTTGTCACAAACATGGATTGTAGATTCAAGTGCATCGTTTCATGTAACTCCTATTAAGGAGTGTTTCACTACCTTTCATGCAAGCATCCATGGACATGTATATCTTGGAAATAACCATGCTTGTTCTATTGAAGGTATTGGCACAGTGCATCTCACAGTGGATGGTACCAATGAGCTTGTTTTGCATGATGTAAGGTATGTACCAAGCATCAAGAAAAGCTTATTGTTTGTTGGGCAAATGGATATGCATGGATATAGTACCCTCTTTGAGAAGGGGTCATGGAAGCTTATCAAAGGCTCTAGGCTGATTGTTAAAGGTACAAAGAAAGGGACTCTTTATTGCTTGCATGGTAAAGCCTTGCTAGGCAAGTTTATTCCTTTGGCTGAAATCCATTCATATATGGAATTCGCATAAAAGACATGGCCACATGAGCCAAAAAGGCCTTGATAAACTATGTAATTTGGACAAGTTTGATGCTAAAGGCTCAAAACTTGATTTTTGTAATGAATGCCAATATGGTAAGCAAGTAAAGAATTCCTACTACTCTGGTGTCTCTCGTAAGTCTAATGTGCTTGATCTTGTTCATTCTGATGTGTGTAGCATGCCCAAAAAATCTATGGGGTGTGCTCTTTACTTTGTTTCTTTTGTTGATGACTACTCTAGGAAGCTTTGGGTATATTTGTTAAAATCTAAAGATGAAGTCTTTGCTGCATTTAAGAAATTTCATGCATTTGTGACCACTCAAACAGGTAGAAAGCTGAAATGCTTACGTACAGATAATGGGGGTGAGTTTACAAGTGCTGAATTCAATAGATTTTGTGAAAATCTTGGTATTAAGAGGGAGCTAACAGTCCCATACAGCCCCTCTTCCAACGGTGTGGCTGAAAGGTACAATAGGACTTTATGTGAGAGGGTGAGATGCATGCTGTCCACAGCTAATCTCCCTCATGGATTTTGGGGAGAGGGTTTGAAAACTGCAGTTCATGTTTGCAATCGATCCCCTCATATGTCCTTAAAAGGTGGCATTCCAAAAGAGGTTTGGTCTGGCAAACCAGCTTCATATGACCACCTACGCATCTTTGGTTGTGATGCTTTTGTGCATATAAGGCCTGAGTTGAGAAGCAAGTTAGATGCAAAGTCCATGAAAGGAATCTTCATGGGTTATGAAGATGACGATGAAATGGGCTACAGGATTTGGCTACCTCAACTCAAGAAGGTAATACGCAGCCGAGATGTTGTATTTAATGAGGCAAGGCTGCTCAAAAACAATTGTGCCTCTAAAGATGACCATAAAAAAGTCAAATTTCAGCATGTACAGCCACCAGTTAAATCTGATATGAACCCTCGGGATGCACCACATATGGCTGGAAATGACAATGAGCCCGTGGTTATTGAGCCAGATGATGCTGGACAGCAAAATGATGCTCCTGAAGGGCATATGCAGCCACCTATTCATGCTGAAAACAGGGCTGGAAATGATGTACAGCAGCCCGTTAACAATGAAGAAGTTAATGTACCTCCTCATGTAGATCCATTGCCTGGTAATGTGGATCATTGGGTAAGAAGATCTATACGTCCTAGGAGGCCAGTGAATAGATATGATCCCTCTATACATTATATTATGTTATCAGATGAGGGTGAGCCTCTTACTTATAAAGAGGCAAAGCTATGTGAGCACAAGAAGAAGTGGGAGTTAGCCATGAAGGAAGAGATAAAGGCCTTGCATGCAAATGATACTTGGGATTTGGTTGATTTACCCAAAGGAAGGAAAGCCATTCCGAACAAGTGGGTGTACAAAATCAAAACTGTTGATGGCAAACCCAAGTATAAGGCAAGGCTGGTTGCTAAGGGATATGCCCAAAAAGAGGGCATTGATTTCCAAGAAGTGTTCTCTCCAGTGGTGAAAATGACCACTTTACGTGTGTTGTTTTCTCTCACAACTGCCTTGGATTTGGAATTATTCCAAATGGATGTTAAAACAGCCTTTTTGCATGGTGATTTAGATGAAGAGCTGTACATGAAACAGCCAGAAGGATATGCCATTCTTGGAAAAGAGCATCTGGTATGCAAACTGAAAAGGAGCTTATATGGGCTGAAACAGGCCCCTAGACAATGGCATAAGAAGTTTGATGCATTTATGCTCAAACATGGGTTTAAAAGAAGCCATGCATATCACTGTTTGTACACCAAAAAGGATGAAGATGGCAGCCCAATTATTCTTGTATTGTATGTAGATGATATGCTGCTGGCTGGGAAGAAAAAGAGCACTCTGAATGCTCTAAAACAGCAGCTGAACTCTGCATTCTCAATGAAAGACCTTGGGGAAGCTGAGCATATTCTTGGTATGCGTATAAAAAGGGATAGACAGCAGCATACTTTGCAGGTATCCCAAGAAAAGTACATTGAAAAAGTGCTGGACAGATTTAATGTGGCTGATGCTAAGCCTCTTGGAGTGCCATTGCAGCCACATGTTAAGCTCTCCAAGGATGACTGTCCCAAAAATGATGATGCAGCCAATTACATGAAGAGTGTTCCATATGCATCAGCTTGTGGTTCACTTATGTATGCTATGGTTGCCACTCGGCCAGACATTGCTCATGCAGTGGGAGTTGTTAGCAGGTTCATGGCCAATCCTGGTAGAGCTCATTGGGAGGCAGTCAAATCTATCTTGAGATATTTGAAAGGGACCAAAAGTAAATGCTTATGTTATGGAAAGGGTCCATTGGAGTTAAAAGGATTTTGTGATTCAGACATGGCAGGTGATGTGGACACACGCAAGTCCACAAGTGGCTATGTATACATCCTTGCAGGTGGAGCTATTTCATGGTGCTCTAGACTTCAGAGGATAGTTGCACTATCTACTACAGAGGCTGAATATATTTCAGCCACAGAGGCTTCCAAAGAAGCCATTTGGTTAGCTCTCCTCTGCAGTGAGTTTGGGATGCCTGAAAAGGCACCTGTTCTTGGATGTGATAGTCAGAGTGCCATATGTTTGGCAAAGAATGCCATGTTTCATGCTCGCACAAAGCATATTGATGTGAGATATCACTTCATCAGAGAGGTGTTAGAGGATGGCCTGATCACTTTGATCAAGGCCAATACTTCACAGAATCCTGCAGATGCTCTCACGAAGTGTCTACCCAAGGCACAACATCAGCTATGTATACAGATGGTGGGAGTTACTTAGCTTAAAGGATCCTCCTTGGTCCTTTAAGTGGGAGGTTGTTGGGGATAAAGGCCCCAAGGACTCTCCTTTTGTATATTTTGACCCTTCCACGTGAAAGCTCTCTTCGAGAGCTTTCCAAACATATTTTTGTTATATTTTTTGGACCCCAAATTGGGGAGTTATAGGCATTTACATTATTTTTATGACTTTTGGTCATTGGCCATGTGTGAACATGCCCAAATGACCTAAAAGTCACTTATCAATAAGACTTGGTCCCAAATCTCTCATAACTTGATTCGGACTTCTTCAACTTCAGCTTCTCCATCTTCTTCTCCAAATTTCTGCGCAGGCTTCTCTCTCTACTTTCTCTCTCCTCACGCAGCAGCCCACTCCCTTTGCGTTTGGAGCAACTGAGCACACCACGACGTAGCTCTCCGCGGCCTCTTTCATCCAGAGCTTGGGAGTACCATCAGGGATGATTTGGGTCATCTATGCACTCTATGAGCATGTGACTGGAAGGGTACAGTGTCCAAGAGGTATGTCTTAGGTCATTGCTAGCACCATCGGTGTTAAGCAAAGTTGTCCACTCTCCCCCACTCTATTTGGTCTCTACATCGACGAGATTGAGGACTACATTCTCCGAGCTAGAGGAGAGGGTGCAGCCCTCTCAGGTACACATGTCCACATTTTATTATATGCCGATGACATTGTATTGATTTCAGAGTCGCCCGAGGGATTACAGGGCCCCTGGATTTCAGAGTCACCCGAGGGATTACAGTGCCACCTTGATGCCTTGGATGAGTTTTTTACACAGAGGGGCTTGACAGTAAACCTTGGCAAGACCAAGGTCATGATCTTCCACACCTCCCCCATGGTGAGGAATGGAGCAGGATTCAGAGCTCGAGGTGGACAGATTGAGGTGGTCACTTCCTATGTCTACCTCAGAGTCACATTCACGAGCTTGCCTTCCCCTTCAGCATGAGACAGCAGCCACCAATAGACTCACACGAGGATATGGAACTTTAGCCATGTGAGAGCCGAGATGTCACACGGCACACTTCCAGGAGCCCCGCATGAAGGGGTGGCTATTTGACACACTAGTCAGACCAGCTATGATGTATGCTATGACAGTTTGGGGCCCAGGCCTCATCGTCACCTAGTGGAGTGCAATGGAGAGGCCACAGGTACGTATGATCTTGTGATCTCGCGACTATTTCGTGGGAAACAGTCAGTGCCACATGACATCATCAAGAAAGAGCTAGCTGCACCACCCATGGTAGTAGATGCACTATTCCAAACTATTTTCTTTATTCAGAGGATGAGGGAGCTCCGTATAGAGAGACTCACACATAGAGCTTTTGAGACATCTATACAGATATCAGAGTCAGGATATAAGAGAGCTTAGTACACTCAGGTTAGAGTCTGGTTCGATAGTCATGGACTTGATATGGACAAACTCCCACCTTTTCAATATGACCAAGACTCACCTCACATCCAACTCTCCCATCGTGAGAGGAATGTTGTGCTCGGACAGGATCTCTGGAAGCTCCACATTAGTCAAACATGGCACACACCACACATGGAATCGAGATTATTGCACTACCAAGACCAGTTCTTAGACATACTAGCGGACGGTTTCATCTAGCGACCAGTTCTTAGACATACTACCGGACGGTTTCATCTAGCGACCATGCTATATAGATACTTACATGCCTCATAGCTCGGGGGTAGCGATTGGCCAGTTGAGAGTCTCATCACACCGACTAGAGATTGAGACGGTCAGAGCTTCAGACATTCCTAGAGAGGAGCGAATATGCAAGGTATGCAGAGTAGAGATGGAGGATAAAAAGCACTTTGTATGGAGATGTAGCGCATATGATGACATTAGAGGCAAATACGAGACTCTGTTTACAGGGCAGCCCACCCTCCAAGAGATCATGGACTCTAGAAACCAAAGGCAGCTCGGGCGATGCTTACTAGAGATACAGAGTCACAGAGATTTCCTACTCAAGCCTACTACAGCAGCTCGAACAGGAAGAAGACAGACTAAGCTCACCGACTTCTTTGTTCCACGATGTGCCACAGCGCTCCCCTCCTCAGCTCACACACCGAGAGGGGTAACTCTTCAGCAGGCTCAGACCTCTAGAGCTAGGAGACGACTCCGTGTTAGAGGATATCGGGCCCCGGGACTTCACCGACACCAGATTGCTGAGATCCAAGCTCGTGACCATCGCGCCATGGAGGAGAGAGGATCCCAGATGATGGTTGATCCTCTTGCAGCCATCATGGAGGCCCTAACTCCACCTGCACCTTGAAAGAGGCCGCGGAGAGCTACGTCGTGGTGTGCTCGATTGCTCCATACGCCAAGGGAGTGGGCTCCTACGTGAGGAGAGAGAAAATAGAGAGTGAAAACTACATAAATTTGGAGAAGAAGATGGAGAAGCTGAAGTTGAAGGAGTCCCTATCAAGTTATGAGAGATTTGGGACCAAGTCTTATTGATAAGTGACTTTTAGATCATTTGGGAATGTTCACACATGGCTAGTGACCAAAAGTCATAAAAATAATGTAAATGCCTATAACTCCCCAATTTTGGGTCCAAAAAATATAACAAAAATATGTCTGGAAAGCTCTCGTAGAGAGCTTTCACATGAAAGGGTCAAAATGTACAAAAGGAGAGTCCTTGGGGCCTTTATCCCTAACAAGAATATGTCTGGAAAGCTCTCGAAGAGAGCTTTCACATGGAAGGGTCAAAATATACAAAAGGAGAGTCATTGGGGCCTTTATCCCCAACAACCTCCCACTTAAAGGACCAAGGAGGCTCCTTTAAGCTAAGTAACTCCCACCATCTGTATACATAGCTGATGTTGTGCCTTGGGTAGACACTTCATGAGAGCATCTCCAAGATTCTGTAAAGTATTGACCTTGATCAAAGTGTTCCGGCCATCCTCTAACACCTCTCCGATGAAGTGGTATCTCACATCAATATGCTTTGTGCGAGCATGAAACATGGCATTCTTTGCCAAACATATGGTACTCTGGCTATCGCACCCAAGAACAGGTGCCTTTTCAGGCATCCCAAGCTCACTACAGAGGCGGGCTAACCAAATGGCTTCTTTGGAAGCCTTTGTGGCTGAAATATATTCAGCCTCTGTAGTAGATAGTGCAACTATCCTCTGAAGTCTAGAGCACCATGAAATAGCTCCACCTGCAAAGATGTATACATAGCCACTTGTGGACTTGCATGTGTCCACATCACCTGCCATGTCTGAATCACAAAATCCTTTTAACTCCAATGGACCCTTTCCATAACATAAGCATCTACTTTTGGTCCCTTTCAAATATCTCAAGATAGATTTGACTGCATCCCAATGAGCTCTACCAAGATTCATATGGTGCATCCCGAGGGTTCATATCAGATTTAACTGGTGGCTGTACATGCTGAAATTTGACTCTTTTATGGTCATCTTTAGAGGCACAATTGTTTTTGAGCAGCCTTGCCTCATTAAATACAACATCTTGGCTGCGTATTATCTTCTCGAGTTGAGGTAGCCAAATCTTGTAGCCCATTTCACCTTCATCTCCATAACCCATGAAGATTCCTTTCATGGACTTTGCATCTAACTTGCTTCTCAACTCAAGCCTTATATGCACAAAAGCATCACAACCAAAGATGCGTAGGTGGTCATATGAAGCTGGTTTGAGGGGATCGATTGCAAACATGAACTGCAGTTTTCAAAGCCTCTCCCCAAAATCCATGAGGGAGATTAGTTGTGGACAGCATGCATCTCACCCTCTCACATAAAGTCCTATTATACCTTTCAGCCACACCATTGGAAGAGGGGCTGTATGGGACTGTTAGCTCCCTCTTAGTACCAAGATTTTCACAAAATCTATTGAATTCAGCACTTATAAACTCACCCCCATTATCTGTACGTAAGCATTTCAGCTTTCTACCTGTTTGAGTGGTCACAAATGCATGAAATTTCTTAAATGCAGCAAAGGCTTCATCTTTAGATTTTAACAAATATACCCAAAGCTTCCTAGAGTAGTCATCAACAAAAGAAACAAAGTAAAGAGCACCCCCCATAGATTTTGTGGGCATGCTACAAACATCAGAATGAACAAGATCAAGCACATTAGACTTACGAGAGACACCAGAGTATCAGGACACCACATGGTATGGCAGACATATGCTTGAGCTAGGCATCCGACATCAGCTCGTTATATATAACGGGATGCATTGCTGGCCAGGTTCGGGCGGACTTACTTGCTTCCCTCACGGGGGAGGTGAGAGCACAGTCGACTACATTTTGGGTACCACCTCTGGAGCTTCACTCATCACCTCACTTACTATTGGACGACGCCCACTTGGTGCTGACCATACATTTATCACATTCACACTCTCATCTCCTATTCCATTAGACCCTCCCTCACCCACTGAGACACACATCACGATACACTTCACACACGAGCTCTCACACGTTTATGCACACCATTTACACACCTGCCTACTCTCCCTCGATCCACTCTCACCCTTGGACACACTTACATCACAGTTCACCACCATTCTACACGACTCAGCTCTCTGCAGTTTTCCACACCGCTACACATATACACCCTCCACGCACAGGTTCCATGCCTCAGAACCGCTCGTATGATGCAAATTGCCGCGAGCTACGGAAGCACCTACGCATTTTAGAGCATAGAGGGGATATTACACACACACAGGCACAACGTCGCATGCAGAGCCTTACTCGCCGCAAACGGCGTGATTGGGAAGAGAGACAGTACTGGGATATTTATCATTACTAATGAGTCAAGACAGTGCCGTGGCATGGCGACATTTGAGAGAGAGGAGATAGCAGACACCCTTCCGAGACCCGAGCACTTGGCATAGCTATGCACAGAGCTTATACGAGATCCCAGACTAGCCCCCCATTCCCATACCACAGAGCTCACGTCCTACTACGTCTGACTTCTTCACACCCACTATGGTGGGACGCACTATTGCCCGTCTACAGCATGGCAGGGCCCATGACCTTTTCGGTTTACAGGCTGAGCACCTCATCTACGGAGGCACGACCCTTGCACCGCTCATTGCCCACCTCTTCAACCGTGCACTGGTTGAAGGGTTCCCTGACTCATGGACTGAGCACACCATAGTGCCCATTCATAAGTCAGGAGATACTAGGGATCCAACTACATACCGGACGATCATGATTGGCCCTATATTGGCCAAGTTATATGGGGCGGTACTGGAGACAGAGTTGAGTACTCTCGCTGAGAGGAAGGGTATCAGGGCTCCAGGACAGGCAGGCTTCAGACAAGATTACTCTACCATTGACCACATCTTCACTCTGAGATGCCTGATCGACCAGGCAAGGGTGAGGAAGAGGAGATTATATTGCTGCCTTGTGGACTTCTGCAAAGCATTTGACACCGTTCCCAGGGGACGACTCTTCAGACAACTACTTGATATCGGAGCCCTAGAGGAGATGATATGGGGGATCTATGCCTTATACGAGAGAGTATCTGGCAGAGTCAGATGTCCGGGGGGCTTATCTCATCCACTTGCTAGCACTATCGGGGTGAAGCAAGGATGCCCTCTTTCACCCACCCTCTTTGGTCTCTACATTGATGAGATAGTAGACTACATACAGCAGCACGGGGATGATGGCATTGAGGTACGGGGGCCCACTGTCCATATTCTTTTATATGTTGATGATATTGTACTGGTTTCAGAGTCTGCAGAAGGTCTACAACATCATCTACATGGCCTAGATGACTTTTGCACACACAGAGGGTTATCTGTGAACCTTGGTAAAACCAAGGTCATGATCTTTCATACATCAGCACAGGTACGCAGACATAGTTTGTTCACAGCAGCGGGTGGACCCATTGAGGTGGTCGGATCATATGTTTACTTGGGAGTGAATTTACAGCAGCATCAGGGGTCTTCTCTATGTCTCAGGCAGCACGTGACTGCATCACATGTGGGTATGCAGCACTTGCCTTGATGGAGAGACAATGCCACCATACATATTTTCAGGAGCCCCGCACAAAGGGGTGGCTCTTCGACACTTTGGTTACACCAGCGCTCATGTATGGGGCAGCCATATGGGGACCAGGATTAGCCACATCAGTATGGACAGCATTAGAGAGGCCACATATCCTTATGATTTCCAGACTTATCCGGAGCAAGCCTTCAGTACCACATGATATCATTAGAGCAGAGCTCGCTGCACCACCGATGCTAGTTGAGGCACTATTCCAGACAGTATGCCTATTACACAAACTCCGCGGCATGGATACAGAGCGCATTGCTTATCGGGCTTTCCAGGCATCACGGGACATGGCATTAGCAGGCGATACCTCCTCATGGTATGCATAGACACGAGACTGGCTGGCCCACCACGGCTTTGACATAGACAGGCTACCACCACTACAGTACGACTCACATGCACCCACCTACTCTCTCTCTCATCAGGAGAGGAATAGGATCATTCGTCAGGAGATATTGCATACATACATACAAAGGACATGGGTGAGCCCTAGGGGTACATTGCCACTGAAAATGCTCTATTACCGTGAGCATTTTCTACATATATCGGACGAAGGCTTCATCGAGATTCCGAGATACATGCAGACATATCTACCCCACCAGCTTCGAGTCATCATTGGGCAGCTCCGGGTTTCATCACATCAGCTCGAGATTGAGAGGGGTCGATCCAGGGGAGTCCCCCGTGAGGAGAGGTGGTTCCCAGTATGCCAGACAGAGGTAGAGAGCGAGGAGCATTTTGTTATCAGATGCCCAACATATGTAGACCTACGAGCACAGTTCCAGGTAGAGGAGTCACTCCAGTTATGCATGACTATGGGAGACCAGCGACACTTCGGACGCTTCCTCGCAGTAGCATACGAGAAGCGAGATCGGTCACTCCAGCCCACACATCAGCCACGGGTGAGTACGCAGCAGACCATTACCCAGTTTTTTCAGCGAGCTGAGCTACATCAGAGAGGTCCATCTATAGGGCTCACTCTCCACCCGGCAGCAGCACAGAGAGCACGACGCCAACCACGCATGGGCAGATATCATCGACCACGACTATATCAGGAGGATATCTCACGCATCAGGACAGCCTACGACCACATGATGGAGCATAGGCGCACCACCACCCCATGGGTTGTCTTCCTTCAGGAGGCACTCAGACCACCCCCGATGTACCACATACTACACCCACTCCACCCATTCACCGGTAGCTAGGGTGTTTTACTCACACTTTTACTCACATGTCCCCCATGTATTAGGTGGCCACTATCTGCGGAACCAGAGCCACATCTCCCCATCCTTTATCAGCCTTATATATATCTTTGTGTCGCGATATACCTTTTCTTTTCATTTCATCCTCTACACAGGGTTACTACACTTGTACATGGTTTTTGTATCATAGGCCAAGTTTGGCCTCCAGAAGACGTTAATATGACTTTCTCTCTCTCTCTCTCTCTCTCTCTCTCTCTCTCGTCTCTCTCTCTCTCTCTCTCTCCTCTCTCTCTCTCTCTCTCTCTCTCTCTCTCGTCTCTCTCTCTCTCTCTCTCTCTCTCTCTCTCTCTCTCTCTCTCTCTCTCTCTCTCTCTCTCTCTCTCTCTCTCTCTCTCTCTCTCATCTCTCTCTCTCTCCTCTCTCTCTCTCTCTCTCATCTCCTCTCTCTCTCTCCCCCCCCGAAACCCTAACCGCCCGCCCCCCCCCCCCCGCGTGCAGAAAACCCCCCCCCCCCGAAACCCTAACCGCCCGCCGCTCTCTCTCTCTCTCTCTCTCTCCCCCCCCCGAAACCCTAACCGCCCGCCCCCCCCCCCCCCCCCCGCGTGCAGAAAACCCCCCCCCCCCCCCCCCGAAACCCTAACCGCCCGCCCTCTCTCTCTCTCTCTCTCTCTCCCCCCCCCCGAAACCCTAACCGCCCGCCCGCCCCCCCAAGTTTGGCCTCCAGAAGACGTTAATATGACTTTCTCTCTCTCTCTCTCTCTCTCTTCTCCTCTCTCTCTCCTCATCTCTCTCTCGTCTCTCCTCTCTTCGTCTCTCTCTCTCTCTCCTCTCCTCTCTCTCTCCTCTCTCTCTCTCTCTCTCTCATCTCTCTCTCTCTCTCTCTCTCTCTCTCTCTCTCTCTCGTCTCTCTCTCTCTCTCTCTCTCTCTCTCTCTCTCTCTCTCTCTCTCGTCTCTCTCTCTCTCTCTCTCTCTCTCTCTCTCTCTCTCTCCTCTCTCCTTCTCTCGTCTCTCTCTCTCTCTCTCTCTCTCTCTCTCCCCCCCGAAACCCTAACCGCCCGCCCCCCCCCCCCGCGTGGCAGAAAACCCCCCCCCCCCCCCCGAAAACCCTAACCGCCCGCCCTCTCTCTCTCTCTCTCTCTCTCCCCCCCCCGAAACCCTAACCGCCCGCCCTCTCTCTCTCTCTCTCTCTCTCTCTCCCCCCCCCGAAACCCTAACCGCCCGCCCCCCCCCCCCCCCCGCGTGCAGAACCCCCCCCCCCCCCGAAACCCTAACCGCCCGCCCTCTCTCTCTCTCTCTCTCTCCCCCCCCCGAAACCCTAACCGCCCGCCCTCTCTCTCTCTCTCTCCTCTCTCTCCCCCCCCCCGAAACCCTAACCGCCCGCCCCCCCCCCCCCCCGCGTGCAGAACCCCCCCCCCCCCCGAAACCCTAACCGCCCGCCCGCCCCCCCCCCGAAACCCTAACCGCCCGCCCCTCTCTCTCTCTCTCTCTCCCCCCCCCGAAACCCTAACCGCCCGCCCGCCCCCCCCCCCCCCCCCGCGTGCAGAACCCCCCCCCCCCCCGAAACCCTAACCGCCCGCCCTCTCTCTCTCTCTCTCTCTCCCCCCCCCGAAACCCTAACCGCCCGCCCGCCCCCCCCCCCGAAACCCTAACCGCCCGCCCTCTCTCTCTCTCTCTCTCTCCCCCCCCCGAACCCTAACCGCCCGCCCGCCCCCCCCCCCCCCCCCGCGTGCAGAACCCCCCCCCCCCCCCGAACCCTAACCCGCCCGCCCTCTCTCTCTCTCTCTCTCTCCCCCCCCCAAACCCTAACCGCCCGCCCTCTCTCTCTCTCTCTCTC